>CBVK0100848778.1:0-17150 GCA_900067695.1 Picea abies | reverse complement strand
TATTTAGGGAGTTGGTGCTTCCTTCCAGTGGGTGCTAGAGAAACCAGAGAGTTGATGCTCTCAAACAAGTTGTAGCTTGTAAAATAGAGGTTTCAGCCTCACATTGAGTTGGTGCTCAATTATAGATGATGTACAGAACTTAAAAGACTGACTATCATTTCGAAGAAGAAGAGGTTTTCTCCCTTTATGGGTTTCCTTGTGAAAAATCTATCTCTGTGTGTACTTTATGTGTGATTGATGGTCTTTACTTTTACTGTCCATATGTTGTATATTGTTGATGATCACTTGAAGGAAGATTAATAATATTTAAAAGGAATAAAATTGTTTAATCTCATAAACAATTGATTCACCCCCCCCCCTCTCAGTTGTTTTAGTATTTCCAACAGTTCCTCTATAGCTTTAGATTTATCAATAATATCATGTGAGATGTCTATCCCAAATGATAGTAAGTCACTAGGATAATTCTTCTTTGCGTCTAGCATGTATTCTTTAGTAGTACAAAGGATAGAACTATCTACATCCACTTTTTTCTTCTTCTGTTTTCTCTTTATAATTTCCTACTTACACCAATTATAAACAATGGACTCAATATCAACAACCTCTTCCATGGGTTTTGGAATTATCTACCCCCCCCCAGAACAACATATTCTCTAGATTTCCTATAGTATATACTTGTTCCATTATCGACTCTTTACATTTTTCATTTTCTTTTGGAACATATTCATATTCCCCTATCACATCTATGACATTGTTGGGAAGTGTGGTATTCTATTGTTCTTGTTGTTGAACTAGGGTTTTTCCTTCCCATTGTTGAACATCATTTGTAGTGTCACTAGTGTCTACTCTAGTTTGGGTTGCCTCATGTTGCAACATATCCTCTTATTTTTTCCTTCTCTTCTCTTCCTCTATTTATCTCTTCTTTTCTTTTCTTCCCTTTTTTTTCTCTAGTTGTTGTTTCTCTTCTTCTTTTCTCCTTTGTTCTTCAGCTAGAAAACATCTATTCCCCATATTTCTTTCTGAATTATTCATACATGATTCTATACTCTTCCTCTTTCCTTTTTAATTATTCTTCTTGATTTAACTTCTTCTCCTTCTCTTTCATGTTTCTTTATCACTCTAGTCTAGCTTTCTCATTGGCATCCTTCAATTCAGTTTTTATTTGTTTTGATTCATATGCCTTCCTTTTCTTTTCTAACTCTAATTGGGTACTTTATTATTCTTTTATTTTCCTTACCTATTTCTTGGTTTTTCTTTTCAATTCCTCCTCTTTCTACTACCTTATTTTCTCATCTTCCATAGCCTCCCTTTCATCTTCCTCATGTATCATTATCTCCTCTAATATTATAGCCTCTTCCCTTTATTTTATGGTCATTTCCACTTCATCTAGCCTCTTATTTAACTCATCTAATTTTTCATTTGGAGACATAGCAATGAATGTTACTAAACCAAGGGTTCTTATCTTTGTTAGGACATCATCTTAATCCTTAGAATTTTCACAGGGAATTCCATCCATCCATTTCTAAAGGGTATATGGATAGGATAGAGATATTAGCATGTAATGTTTAGAAACAATACCTTTGGGGTCATGTCTTCTGAATTGACCATGATGGAATCTATACAGAAGAATATAAGTGGCCTACTGTCTAACATGCTTCGGTTCTTTCAAATAGTGACTCAACTTGAAACTGTATGGGACACATATTTTATTCTTTGCTTCTTTCAACAATAAAGAATTGAAGCCTTGTAACACCATTTTATAGACAATATCTCCCAAAATTGATCTATCTAGTGCATATTTTGGTAATAAATGTGGTGTTGTAGTTGCACCATATATTCTCAAGTAGGTGTAATCCTCTTGGAGGTACCAACTTCCAATGTACCCAACCAACATCATAGCCTCTTTGGTTAGCCTTAGACACTCTTTGAAAAATATAATCTTATACAAAGGGGATAAGAAATGATCACATATTGCAAAGTAGTGTATCTTATATGTGTTTTCCCAGAAAACATGGAAATAGACATGCACCAGAGATTCTAAAATGTTCCAACTAAGGTTGACACCTCTAAAGATATTAGTAGGACATACCACATCCAACATATAAGATGACATATAAAATGTTGGGACTAATCCTAGTATTTCCTTTTATTTTTGGTCTCTTTTAATCATCCTATTTAGCTTATAAGACAAGATGTAATCCCAATTGAAAAAACTACTAGTAGTCACCACTGTGTGTGCCAATGGTACCGAATCATCCTTGAAATGTAAACAATATTTTTTTCCATATAACTTGGTTATCAGGGCCATGACATAAATTCATGATTCTAATACATCGGTAATGGAGTAGATACCATCACCTTTGAGGAAGAACCTTTTGTCTCCAATCCACTAGATATATAGAATATTTTCTATGTCATTCTTCTCATGGAATTGTTCTACAAAGATTTTAACCATGTGTACCCAAGGCTTCCATATCCTATAGTATATTTTGAGGAAAAACACTAGAAAAGAAACTACACATCTCTCTTCTTCATTGGTAATAGTATTGGAATCTAGGTTGGTGTGAGAGATGATACAATCAATAGCTTCAGAGTGGGGTATGACTGGGGTCCTTGCTAAAATAGAATGAAAATGATACCTATTGGTGTTAATGAATACTTTATCATTGGCTATTCTTATAATAGGGTCATTGTGAATAATCACTTGTGGGTATTCTTCTATGTGAAAGTTATGGTACACTTCTCCCCATCCAAGAAAATGAATTTTTGCGCTTGTGATAGCTTCCATATCCTTTAAAATGAGCCTTGGATGATTTTCTTCCATTGTGGGTATTTGAATTATAGGGAAATATTCCTCAAATGAAGTCTCAATTTCCACCAATTTCTATTGTGATATTTCTACCAGTTCCTTGGGTTGCTTCCCCTCAAGGTATTTCCTAATATTTCTTGCATGGGGACTCCTTGGAGGCATTCTACCTGAATGAAAATAAACATATGAATAGAGTAAAAGAAGAAATAATTCCCATTTATAACAATATCACTCATTAAAACATTATGTCCAATTTGAAATGAATGACAAACTGAAGCAAATTGGCATATAGATCAAGAACAAGTTTGATAAAAACTAAGAATCAAGCCTTTACTCTACCAAAACATTAACAGTCTCCCCCAGACCTAGCTTTCTATAACAAAGGAAACTATAATAAAATTTAAAAGATGTTTATTTTGTGAGCTTATATGTATTGGTGAACCGTAAATGTTATGCAAATGAATATATAAAAAAAATTAAACATAGTCAACCTTGATTGGAAGCACCAATCCACTATGCATCGGGGTAGCAACAATAGAAAATCCTAACCAATAATTTCTCTATCTCCAATTATCAATTCCTACTGACAGACTGAGCTCATAATCCTGAAATTTTAACTAACAAATCTCACTCATCACTCATAGAATTCAAATACAAGCCTTGTGCGTTGGCACCCAAAGTTGTGGGTTCAGTTTTGTGTGTGCATACAAACAACATTGTGCACACTCATTCCATAGTTTTGTGTGCACCTAAGGAAATTTGCAAGGAATTCCATAGAGTGTGCATCAAACTAGGTTTTTCTAGTACTGTAGCGAGTGTAAATACTACCAAGTTTATGCAATTCCTATTTTTGTTAGTTGCACTGGAAACCAAGAAGATGCCCACCAAAATCAAGAAAGGAATCACCATAAAATATCCCTGAATGATTATTTTCAACAACATACAAATGCATGGGGTGGAGAGATGATGAGTTGGCCAAGAAGTTAAGATTTACCCTGGTACAAAGAGTCTATTTGGAGTATTTGCAGGCACTAGAAGAGTGTGAGGTAATTGGATCAGATAAGCGAGTGGAGTAGAGAAGAAAGAAACAACACTCCCCAACAATGAAAGATATAAAAGGGAGCTCGAAGATCATAATGAGATTTATTCCATTGGTTGGTTATATGGCTAGTCTGAGAGTTAGTTAGAGTGTTTTGAGTTAGCTTAGCTACTAGTATCAATCTCACTCTGATCTTGTTGTAATATTGTGACATTTTGAATATATTCTTGTGTCTTTGATATATTTGAATTCTAAGGAAAGGCGCATGGTGCACTATGTTGTATTTCCACTTTTTTATATAGTAATGATATGGATTTCCATGGTTTTCGTAGGAAGATGTTCAACACATTGTATATCTTTGATGTCATTGAATACTTCTAGTAATAAAGATATGGAATTTCTAATCTAGTCTGTGTTTGTTATGAATGAGTGAATGTGTGTGTGTATAGTTTTAATTCTTAGTCCTAAATAGGTTATTAGACCTGAGTTACATGGATGCCAATTGTAGTAATGTGTCATATGTTTAATCCTTCATCCCTTTCACAAGACTTTATGGTCTCTATGATCCTCTCTACATCTCGGGTGAGACCTTCCTTGGCCTTGGCCGAGGATTGATATTTCAGTGCTTTGGGGTTTTGTTGGACAATTTTGGATGAATCCTAGTTCTATAACTCCCCAACATTAAGAAGGATGGTACGCTTACAATTGTGGACTGAAAGTGAACCCAAAAAATGGTTCCATTGTTAGAACCTGAAGTGTTATTGAGATTGATGGAGGAAAAAAAAATGAGTTTGAATCATTCTAAGGAGGAGATTCAAGACTGGATAGAAGCTAAAGAAGATGATTTTTCCCTGTGAAAGATGCAAGGATTGTGGGTGGATATGAAGGAATGGAAAGGAATATATATTTAATTAGATATGCATGAGCTCTTCTTCGCATAATTTCCATGTATGTTTCATGAATGGTTAAAGACACAAGATTATGTTGAATCGGCTATGTTGCCATTGAAGCCAATAGTTTGGGATCAATCCAAGCTTGATATCTTGAAGGTACTAGATAAAAAGTGGACTTAGGATATTGATTTTTGGTTCACTTGAGTGAAATAAGGATATGCTATTGATTTTTCTATAGAATATAATGATTCTTTCAACAACACTAAAATAAAGTTCAAAGAAGCTCCAAGGAAGCAGATGCTAGAAGTAATTCCACTTTGGATCAAGATGTTGTTCCTGGAAAGAAGAGTGATGCACATGGAGCCTGATAGAATGGTTGAGTAAACCCCATAGTGTGTGTGTGTGGCGGGGGGGGTTCTGAAAATATGGAGGAAAGTTAGAAAAGAGAGAGCATGGGTCCGATAAGGAGGATCCATAAATTTTCAAGATGAGGTGAGGTATGGAATGGACCCAGAAGAGTAGAGGAGAAAAATATCCAAGAGGTATGCAAAGTTGGAAAGTTGGGTTGAGATAAAGAGAAGAGTGGAAGATAAAGTTGGAAAAATATCAGTGAAGGGTGCACAATGAGGAGTTGGGCCCGGGATGAAGAGGAAACTCATACTAGGAAGTGGTGTGGGGGAGGATGGTGTGCTAGAGTGGAGCACAAGCGAGGACAGGCCTACAAAGAGGCTTGGCGTTGAATATAAAAATAGTGACAATAGTGTTAGTGAGGGCCCAGGTGACAAAGTCCATACCCTTTGGTTGTTGCGGTATATCGCAACATTAAGAGAGAAGAAAGCACACATGTGTGGTGCATGGGTGAAAATTTGTGGTACGCTAATAGAATCATAGGAGAAAGCATCACACAGTTACATGATGACAATAAAAGAATTTGTCATGCAGTATAGTGAGGCACCAATCAAAAGATAATTTGGAACTCAGCATTGTTGTAGTACGTTGAGAAGGAGAGAGGATGGAATGTGGAGAAGTCATGTACTTAGTGGAGAGAGTGATTTTTTGTAAGGTGGTAGTGCATGGTTCAACTCGGAGGCAGGAGCATACGTTTTTGGTGCCCAGTCAGGTCAAGAAGAGAGGGTGAAAATTGTTGGTGCAGCAAAAGAAAAGGAATATGGAGGATCCCTTAGTACTGGGGGAGATGAGTTGATATTGTTGGAAGGTCTTCGTGAATACAAGTAGATACCTCTTTTGGTCACCTCATGAGAAATTTCAAAAGAATATGGACTTACGCCCCCTATGTTCTACCCCCATTGTGCATTTTTAATTGATAATAAGACATGACATATAGTGAAGATATTGGAATCGATGAAAGAGAAGAAGAAGAAATAAGCAATGAAACAAGTGAATAATAAGGTGAAGTCAACAATAATTTACCCTTAGAGATAGTGGTGTGGAAATATCCAAACAATAATAGTCAAAGAAAAGGAACTAGCTCTAGTTCAGAGATGAAAAACCAAGATAGTACACTGAGGTTTCCTGTGTTCCATGGAACAGGTAAGGACGATTGTTGGGCTCTAAAGATGTCTTAAAAACAAACTTATTCTGACATTAATTTATCAACTGAGGATTCGTATTTTCTTTCAAGAATGTCAACAAAGTCTATGCAGATAGTTGTAGAGGTTTAAATCGTGTAGATATTTCAGCTACAGTAAATCTGGGTCTATCTGAATTACTGCAAGAAGCAAGTTCTTCACGCTTTCATTAAAAACTCAGAAACTAATAACTCACTCAACAGAATTGTAATCTAAACAATAGCACACCATGAATCAAAGAATCAATCAATTTGTCGAATTCATTTATCTAAGAAACAGTGATTTAATCTGCGCAAATACTTAATGAATCAATCTCTCAATGATTAATCAATCTACTGGAAAGGAACAATGATCTAATGAATATTTAAGAAGGAATGACAAATGAGAATTTAAACGAAAGGAACAACAAATGTGAATTTGATAAAAGGATAGCTAATGTGAAAGGAACAACAAATGTGAATGAAAGGAATTCACAAGCAATAAATTAACAACAATTGGAAATGGAACAACAATCGATAATCTTCAAATGAAACATCTATTCTCTGCAAATGAACAACATAACCAATTCATAAAAAGAATCAACACATTAACGAATCTATTTTAACTGTTGAAAAGAAATTCAAATCACAGAACTATAAAAAAATTAATACGATTATAGATGAGACAGTAACTCCTTCTGACTCGGCCCACAGTCTTCAGAAGATACTGCTACTAAAAACGCAATACGTAGAAGTGCTCAAAACGCTTGAAGATTTCATTAATTCCATAACTGATAAATCATTTACAATGGACTATTGTACAGAATGTCAACAATTAAGAGATCTGAATGTTTGGTTAAATTCCTGGTTATCTCTCTATTGTTCACTATCCTTTATATATTACTATAAAATAAGCAAATTAAGATATCCTGAGGATCGAGAGATCCTCAGGATTGCTTTTACTATTTATGAAGATTGCAAGATAAAGAGTCAATCTCCCTTTAAACCATTTTGTGCATGATTTCTTCGATCTTCAATGGCATGTGCATCTTCATTATCTTCTTAATTATCTTGAATTAACAACAATTGTCCATTTTTTGCATAAAACCAAAACAATTCAAACAAAAATTCAGAAAATATCTAATATCATTCAATAATATTTCCTAAAGAGTTTTTAACCATTTTATTTCCTAATTACTTCAAATTAATAGAAAATTCAACAAAGAATATATCACAAACCATAATAATAAGGAGAATATTTGTACCTTTTTCTCAACCCAAATACCCCCCAGCTTACCTTTTTGCATGTCCTCATGCAACAAGCGAGTTTATATGTAAAGAAGTGATACTGAAGGGAGGAGAGGTCTCTTCTCTAGGTCTTTGGCACCCATGTTTAACTTTAAGCTCTTAAAAAACAACATCTTTCCTTTTCTTACGAATTTCATAATCACTCTGATAACCCTCTAGAGGATACCAAATAATGGGAGTACTATACCTTCATCCAATCCAGGGAGTCCCTTCTTCCATGATCATTCTGGCATACCTCTCTAACCTGAAAGTAGTTGCTTGAAAAATTCTGAAACCAAATGGTTCCTTGTTCTTGACTTCATTTGAGGAGACATTCCATCTTAATTTGGCAGCAAAAAGGGCTTCTTCCTTAATCTCTCCAAAATACTGTAGACCTGAATGTACAACATGTCTATGGATGGAAGATAAAGATTCCACAACCTTCTCCCTCTTCATGAATTCTTTGTCCTGCATAATGGTATGAAAGGATTTAGGAGGTTCCCCTCTAATCCATAGGTCTATTCCATTCTCCCTTTTCATGAAAACCTTATGTGCCTTACCCCACCTGGTTTGATTTTTGAAAAAATACAAGAAGGCTTGAAACTGGATATCCTGAGTGAATGGATTGGGGTTCTCTTTTCTGTTTTCTCTTAGGATGAAGTTGTGAAGATATAGTTCACACAAAAATTAGTGTACTCCATCCTCTTGTTAATTAAAACATGAAACATAATTATAAACAATGGTGAACTCAGAAGGTGTGTCTTCCCTAATAACTTTTACTTTTGGTAACAAATAGCGTTCTAATAAAAATAGGGCATAATTAGTAGCAAGGGTCCTACAAGCTAAAATATCAGAATAAACAGAGAAAGTTTCTTTGATTTTCTCCAAATCTCCATCAAGTTGGCCCTGTACCTTCTTTGCCTTTTATTTAGCTTTGTTGAGCTCAGCAAAGGTCTCATTCTCAGTTGCTGACATGGCTTGAAGTTGTCTGACAACTTTCTGATGTTCTGACACTATTACTATTTCACTTTTGCATTGAGTTAGGGTTTGTTGGGATTGTTCTAGTTCTGCTTCCAACCTTTTAATAATGGAATCTTGTTCATGGGAGTGAAATACTTCTTCAGTATAAATAGTTGTTTCTTTTTTTTTTGGAGCCTCTGTCTAAGTTTCTATTTCAACTGTTTCCAAAGGAGCATGCAATTTTGTTTGTGTTCCAATAGAATTGGTGTGAACTTTCCTTCTTGGAAGTGGATTTCTTCCCTGTACTCTAGCCCTCTTAGATTTATTTTTCTTATGGGATTTTTCAGCCCGTTCCAGTTGCTCCCTAAGTTGTCTAATTATTTATTTCAATCTGCCAACTTTTTGTTTTAATACTTTTATTTTCTTAACCCTTTCATTCAATGTCTTTTTTTCATGTTCTAATTTTTTGATTCTATTATTGATTTTTCCTGTTGTCTCTTTCTGTCTAAGGGGAATTTCAAGTTTTTCCCCACCTTGATCAACTGGTAACTGATTCCCTGTATCTTCTAGGTGCTCTGGTTGTTCTAAAGGATTGTTCTCATCAAATTGGGGCTCTATCTATTATGTTCCTTCAATAGATGGCATCTCCATACTAGGAAGATCAAAGACAGGGTTTGAATGAGAATAATTTGGTGCTTGGGGTTCTCCAGACCTATCTGTATCTTCAGTAAGTGATATCCCTAAATTTCCCAATGCTTGGGCTATCTCTTCTTCATAACTTCTGAAGAAATCATCTTGTTGTTTTGCACGGGTTTCATGTGATGGTTGTTTTGTTTGTACAGTTTCATGAGTTCTTTCAAGTTGTGTTGTCTTTTTACCCTTTCTTCTTTTTACAGTGGAGGTTTCAGGAACAAAAAATGTTCTCTTTCTCTTCTTCTTTGATGTTCCTTCCTGCATGTTCTGAGTTTCTACCAACTAAATGAGGTTTGCTTCCATTCTAGGTTGGGGTACTGGAATTTCAATTTGGGCATTATCTCCTTCTTCCTGGGCTACCTCAATTCCCTGTGGGGGAATTTCACGGTGGACTTCAGGTTTCTGAATTTGTAGGGGCCTATCAGGCTCAATTAAGTCTCCGCAAGTTATTTGCGTATAGTTTAAGGACCTATTTTCTATCAATTTTACTAACCCGTGGTGACTAATTACATTGGCGGGGTCTTTTGCCTTTTGGGTTCTTCCGACAACTTCATGCAAAATGGTATTAAAAAAGAATGGTAAATTTATCACTAATCGTTGTTTTAGTACTTCCATAAGCTTGAGGTGGCAAGGTCTCACCACATAGTATCATTGTCGCATATGATATATATCTATACCACTCCTGCTATCTCCCTCCATGGTTCATTAAGAGCATAGGGGTTGAGGCCTTTCCCCTTTTTGTCGAATTCTTCCCCTAGTTCTATGAAGGACTCCACAACCTCCTTGAGTGTTGTGTATCTCTTCGTCTACTATGTTCCTTCGTTTGGGAGGCCTGTTACCTCAACTATAATGGAATAAGTAATCGGTATCTGTATGCCTCGAATTACTGAGACTCCCCCTATCAGTTTTGGAAAAATGCTAGTGCGACATTTATGTCGAATCCCAGCATTATGTTAAAGTATTGTGTCCATCACAGATAGTGTAGAATTTTCCTTGCTTGGTCGATTACTTGCAGCAATGTGGGCTCGCAGTGGATGCTTCAGCCACCCATGTCTTTTGTAAACAAGTCAACACAATTATTGTTCCCAACTGCAAACTTAGTTAGACCAACCTGTGAGGAAAAATTACTAGAAATGGTAAAATTTATAAAACAACAATGGTATATAGAAATAGAAAATTTCCCATTAATTATAATCATTATGGTCTATCAATAATCGTGTGGAATATCCATCCCCTGATAAATGAAAAGGTCGACCTCAACCATCGATATGTGTGAATGTAATGATGGCGGTCAGTAAAGTGAGGGATAATTATTGTGTCTACATCGCTGGGAGAACGACCATAAATAACTTTCAAAGAACCTTAATGTTAATGATGAACGATAAACACACCTTTTGTGGGAAGTACAAGTTCAAATACCAATGTTCAAATATGTTAGGGAAGAATATTTTGAGTAGTCTAGATTTGTTCACATTTTATAACTATGCCATGTGCCATAATTTTGTTACTTTCCCTTATGTTGAATATAACCGGAATGATAACCTCTTTTTTTTAAGGAAGGAAGTCTATGAACACAAAAAAATAACTTAGCGTATTTAAGATAAACTTCAATACCACAGGTAGATCCACTGCTACCAACAGGCGTCCATAGCCTTGATAGGGTTTCCTTTTAACCCGTATATGAGCCAATATCCTCAATAAATAGTTTGAATATTCTTTTCCAAAAAAGGCCATTATCATGGTTTGGTGGCCAGATAACAATAATGCCACTCACTAGATCGTAACAAAGTGAACAAGTCGGATCGTTATGAGACCTCTTTTCCTTCAATGCTAAATGCCAAAGGCTATTTCCCTAGTGTGGTAGACATAGTGGGAATGTCACTTTATGCTAATCTCTTATGATCATGGTAGGTTGGCTCATGATGAGAACCCCTATCCTTTTTCGGAGAAGGTTATTTTCTTTATTATTATTATTTCCCTTTTTTTTCTTTTTTTTTTACGCTTTATTAAGGGAGGCTCTTCTAATCCTTAAGAGTGTGGGATGGCATAAGAAGTGTAAGAATGCCAAGTAAAAATGTGTCTTAGAATCCTTATGATGATGTGAAGGAAATTATCATTCAAGTATATGTATATATATAGGGGAAAGAAATGAATTATGGTGGTTAAGGATTATGAACAATATTAAGATAATTCAGAAAAATCAATCCATGAACAATTTGATAAGGTATGCTAGATATTCCTCAAAAATAAAATGATAGATCATTACCATGATGATTAGAAGTGATGTTGTTAAAAATTAGTTAGTGAAGTTCGTACCCAAAGGAGTGGCTAAACATATCAAAAGGACATGTTGTTGGTGAAAAATCATTACTTTCAAAGGAAAGGAACAACAACATGAACAACCGCAAAAAGGAACAGCAGTTGTTTCTTTCAAATGAACAACGCTACCCGGAAAAAAAGGGACAACAATAGCGACAAAGGGAATGGCAGTTGTTACATTCGAATGAATGACAATCGCAACAAAGGGAATGACAGTTGTTACATTTGAATGAACAACACTACCCTCAAAGGGAACAACAGTTGTTTCGTTCGAATGAACGACACTACCCACAAAGTGAACAACAATCTCAACAAAGGGAATGACAATTGTCACGTTCGGATGAACGAAACTACCCACAAAGGGAACATCAATCATGACAAAGGGAATGATGGCTATTACATTCGGGAAAGATGACAATGATGTTCAATCAACCATCTAATTAAGTAATTGGATACCTCCCGCAAAATGTTTTAGCGAATCTAGGATTGATTAGTCATCAACTAATTTTAATTTTACAGGTAGGTTTATTAAATCATCTCAATATTGGATGGTTTATTGTGTTGTGAATTCATTTTCTATTTACTACAGTTGTGCATTCTTTTAGTGCAATTGCCTGACTTTTTGCTGTGAAACATGACATATTCATCTCTTGTATAAAACAAGGTTTATATTCGATGGATTTTTCAAAGTGAGACAAGATTAATTTGAAGTTTTGAATAAGGAACAGAAAAGAGTGCTAATTATATTTCATTATAGTCATATTTTCTAGTTTTTGTTCTCCACAACTCTTTATAGTGACTTTCCTAAAAAGTAAAAACGTAAAGACTCAATCAAATCTTTAAATAAAACTATATACAATTTGTACAGTGATGGAAAGACAACAATTTCATGGAGTTGAAACTGTTGGGTTACCTTCCCAACCAGCAAAAATCTGAACAATAGTATCACTACTTACTTCTTGGCAAATGGATTCTCTTGAAAGTGAATGATGGTAGATTCGTAGCCAATGTCCATTTACCAAAAGAAGAGAACCAGAACCATCAATGGTAGTTAAGGTGAAAACACCATTATCATGGACTTCTCTGATTTCATACAGTCCCAGCCACCTTATCTACAATTTTCTAGGAAAATCCTAAAATCTGAAATCATAGAGAAGCGCCCAATGATCTTTCTGGAAGGATTTCTTCTTGATATGCTTATCGTGCCAGCTAGCTCTCTACTGCTAAATAGAAGTTGTGCATTGAAAAGAAAACAAGTGTGATTCATCTAAATCATTGAGCTATTGTAAGCACTATGTGTGTGCTTCAGTAAGATCTAGTCCAATTTCCTGGGCCGTTCTCAAAGTCTTGATCTCAAATTCAATTGGAAAGATAGTCTCTTTTCCAAAGACTAGGTGATAAGGATATTAGCCATTAGTGTTACGCCATGTTGTGCGATAGGCCCATAAGTCATTTGGAAGCTCGACTTCCCAATTTTGATGGTTTGTTGAGACTGTTTTTGTCAATATTGCCTCCAAGACTTTATTGGTACTTTCCACTTGTTCATTTTCCTGTGAGTGGTATGGGGAGGTAACCCTGTGTTTAATGTGATAATTACGTAGAGTGGCCGAGATTTTATGTGTTGTAAATTGTGACCCTTCATCCATGATTACTTCCCTGGGTAATCCATAGCATACAAATAGTTCAAATATAAACTTAATGATTGCTTCCTCGGTTTCATTTGGCAAGGCTACTGCTTCTACCCACTTGGTCATATAGTCTGTTGCAACTAGTATGTAATATTTCTGGTTTGATTTGGGTTGAAGGGGCCAACAAAATCCAGTGCCCATCTCTCGAAAGGTTCCATCACCACTTGTGGTTGTAGGGGAATTTCATCATCTTGGCCTGGTTGGCCCGTCCTCTGACAGTTGTCACAGGCATGGACATAATTCTTTGCATCTTTGAATATTGAGGGCCAATAGTAGACCATCTGTAAAACCTTATGCCCAGTTCTGGGTCTACAAAATGTATGCGACAGGGCTCATTGTGACCCACCTTCAAGACATCGTAAATTTCATTGTCTTTGACACATCTTTGGATCTGAAGATCATACCCTCTGTGGAAAATATATCCACCAATCCAGGTGAACCATGCATTGCGTTGAACAATTAATTTCCTCTCTCTTGATGACAGGTGTGTTGGCAATCTCCCAGTTGCTAGATAATTTGCCACATCAGTGTACCAAGGCATCTTAATAGTGACAACGAACAAGTGTTCATCAGGAAATTGGTCTTCAATTGTCAAAGAGTTATCTGTTTTGGTCACACGAGACAAGAAATCTGCAACAAGATTCTCTCTTTCGGGTCGATCCTTAATGGTGATGTTGAATTCCTATAATAGAAACAACCACCGAGTAACCCGTCCATTAATAATTGGTTTCTTAGCTAAATGTTTGATAGAAAAATGATCATTATACAGAATAAATGGATAGCCTATTATATAGTGGCCAAATTTATTAATAGCATGTATAACAGCTAAAAATTCTTTTTATGTTACTATGTAATTTAATTCGGCAGAAGTAAGATTTTTGCTAATAAAATAAATAGAATAAGATTTCTTGTCTTCTTCCTGTCCAAGGACAAATCCTATGGCGATATTAGATGCATCTAAAGAGATGTGAAATGGTAATTTCCAGTTTGGTCATCTCAGCATCGGTGTTGTTGAAACCAACCTTTTGAGCTCTACAAATGAAACATCATACTTATCAGACCACTGAAATTCCACATTACCAATTAAAGCATGTAAAGGTCCAGCTATTCTTGAAACATTTTCTATGAATCTACAATAATATCCTTCACAACCAAGGAAACTACGTACCTCAGTTTGTGTACGAGGTGTAGGCAGATTAAGGATTACCTATATTTTTGTTGGGTCTACCTTGATTCCATCTGCAGAAACATAGTGTCCTAGTACCACACCTTCATTCATCATCATGTGATATTTCTCATGAATCAAACATAGCCTGGTAGAAATGCATCATTCTAGTACCTTCTCTAGATTGCTTAAATCTTGATCAAAGTTAGTTCCATAAGGGGTAAAATCATCCATGTAAACTTCAAGTCCTTCATTAATTAAATCAAAAAATATGCTTATAATAGCTCTCTGGAATGTAGCTGGAGAATTACATAATCCAAAGCGAAATACTTGATACGTGAAGGTACCCCAAGGACATGTAAATGTAGTTTTATCCTAGTCTTCTGGAGCAATCTGAATATGATTATAACCACTAAATCCACCTAGGAAGGAGAAGAACTGCTTCCCTGCTAAAGTATCAAGGACCTAATCAATAAAAGGTAGGGGAAAATGGTCCTTCTGGGTAGATTTATTGAGTTCTCTATAGTCTACACAGATTTTCCACTTCCCATTCTTTTTAGGGATGATTGCTAGTGGAGAGACCCACAGGCTATATGAAATAGGATATATAAAATCTACATCCAACAGTTTCTGTAATTTTTCTTTGACAATGTCCCTGAGATGAGGGTTTAATCTTCGTTGGGGCTGGTGGATGGGTTGAGCATCTTTTTCAATATAGATATGATGCGTACATAATTGGGGATCAATGCCCTTCATGTCAAGATATTCCCAAAAAAAAGCCTGTTGATATTTAGAAAGGATCTGAAACAATTTTTGTTGTTGTTTCTTATTCAAATTGACATTAATATTCAGAAATATTCTTGGTGTGATTTCAACTGAAATTTTGTTATGGATAGTAGCAGTGAGAATATGTTTCTCCATAAATTCTTCCAAAGGATCTCCTTGCGCTTCATTATCTGAAACAAATTTTAGAATTTGACATGTTGGGTTTCTTACCACAGTTGGGATGTTAATGAAGCTACAGATCACATCATATTCTAGTTGATTTTTGAGCCCAAGAGATTCTTCCAGTGTGAGAGGAGATCGTAGCTTTTCTTTTGGATATCTGGGTGGTTGCAACTACTAAGTATGACATGCAGACTTGGTTTATCTAGAGGATATAGGATAAGAAACTTTATAGAAATTACTCTAGCAATTGTCATGTTGCTTAAGAGACATCCTATGTATGCATCTATTGTTTCTAGCCACAGTCGTCCCAATATCAATGGGTGTCCATCAAGTCTACTTCTTGGGTTGATAACTAGAAAATAAGTTAGGTATTCCCAAGAGTCAACTGAAATTTCTATGTCTTGTAATGTGTTGACTGGTTTAACCACCGATCTATTAGCCAGTTCTAACATAGTTGAAGTAGGTTAGAAGGAGGTGATACCCAGGATATTACAGGTTTTGGTGGTGAGAATATTGATGGTTGCCCCCAAATCCACCATTGTATTTGAAAAAAAGCAGCCCTGTATCTGAACCGTTACCATGAGATTCCCTAGGTCTATGTACTTGACCGGCTCTTGCTTGCCTAGAATAAGATTGGACAAGGTTCCTACCACATGGACAATTGATGGATTCTTGGTTTTCCTTCTAGGCTTCTTCCCACATAATTCTTTAATTGTTTTTTCATAAATAGGAATATCTTGTAAAGCCTGTAAGAGTGGAATTTTAACACATAGGTTCTTTAGTTCCCCAATGATATCAAAGTTAGGATATACAGTTGGTATTGATATCATTAGCCTCTCGAGAAACAGGGGAGAATAAATTACATCTTTATCCAAATTTTTTTGCTCGACTATGTTTTTCCCCTGTTATGTTTCTTCTATTATGACCACATTCAATGGTTTTATTGTTGGTTGTATATCATTCTCATTCTCCTGTTCTTGATGAATGTCACTTTCCTTAGGAGAAATTACACACCCTGATCTCAACCAGAGTTCGTTGCACCCTACAAAGTTGTTTTCACCCTCCAAATTATCGACAATTTGCATGAGTTGGACTAGTTTGTTATTAGGATTCGGGTTGGGTTGAGTTGGTAATTGAGAGTGCATTTGAGGTTGAGGATTCTAGGGTAGTTTAAGTGGATCTTGTAAAGTGGGTTGAGTTTGAGGATCCATTCCCATGGGTTGATTGTTCAGTCCCATGGGGCGCTTCCAGTTTTGAGTCCAATTGGGGGCTTGGGCAGCTGTGTTAGTCCACTATGAAGGATAGGGGTTATTATTTGAATTCTGCCAAAATGGGGTAGGGTATTGCAAGTTAGGACAAGTAGGATTAGAAACTGGTTGATTTGGCCAGGCTGCAGTAGGATATTGTTGGGACTGGAAGGTGGGGTTAGCAAATGGTTGGCCCTACCATGTGTTTCCTGAATTATGTTGCTAATTATACTACCCGGAAAAGAAAGAGGAAGGATCTTTTAGCATACATGGGGGTCGATATCTCCACTGGTGATGTCGATCCATTAGATACATTGGTTATGTTTCCTCTTCTACTTCTTTAAAGACATCCTTTAATCCTGGAATCCATGGACATTGTTCTGTCGCACGGTCTTTAACACAGATGGCACAGGTCTGGGCCACATCCAAGGTGTTGGTTGTGGAGCCTGATTATCTTCCTGATTCAGAGGTCCTTGCTTTCAATCGTGTTTATACCCCATGAAGTATTTACACCACATAAGTATGTACACTCTTCCAC
>CBVK0100848777.1:0-19298 GCA_900067695.1 Picea abies | reverse complement strand
GTGAGAGATTAACCCCGAAATTTTTAAACTATGATAGTGGGTGTGTTACACCTATGAGTAGGGAGCCTCCTATTGACTCTTTGGCTTTTTTTGCCCAACCTAAGAAGTCCCAATGCTTTAAAAAAAGGATAAAGTATTGTGTTGGTCAAACTATTTGAGGGAGGCAAGAGTGTCTCTATAACTAGCCACACAATCCTCCAAACCCTTAGAATGACAAGTTTCTCAATCTCACCCTTATGATCTCAAAGGAGAAGATGATGCCTAAGGATACTAGTGTAGCTAATGATGGTTTAGTTCCCATAATCCTAAGTTTCAAGTACACTAATAATGACTAACACTAATACATATGGTGTTGAAGTCCGACTGGGTGTTCTAACGTTACAGACAAAATCCTCCTTACCATCAAACATTACTCATTAATTCTCAAAATTTCGTTATATTTTTTCTTAGTGCCTCGACCTTCATTGGACTTATGACATCGTTTGTGATTCGTTGGACTTTCAACTTTGATTCAACGGTTTTCAAGACCGCCAATTCTGCAATGTTGACATCACTATCGTGACCCACCATTGCCTCATGGCCTGGCACTGTGGCACCTACGTGGCACTTCCATGTCAACAAAGTTTTTGTCTCATGGGTGTGTTTGGCACCTAATTGGGCCTTAATTATGCCAACTAGGGGGCTAAAATGTTTGTCGTGATATTATTATGCCTACATTGTCTTGATCGAGAATCAATTATGCCAACTAGGGGGGATAAAAATGTATGGCTTAGGATTATTATGCACGTTGTGTCTCAAGACGTCAATTAAATGTGAATGGACAAGAGATATGATTGGAAAATACACAGATTAATGGATGAACATAGTTCATACTAGAAGATTGCATGATCTGAGAAGGGTGAACAATACTTGACCCAGATTAGTTGTGCCACTAGATATGCTATGATAAAATTTCAAGTTAGATGTTAGTTAATGTGACCAGTGAAGTCATATGATGGCTGGTCTTGACCAATACTGCCATGTCCCAGAGTTACCCCTTTGTATAATGAAGGAACACTAGCCAATGGAATTATAAGTATCTCTTTGAATGGTTAAGTCTGTATAATCTGAGAGCCACAGGGGTTTTCAAGATGCTGAATCCATTTATGCATTAAAAAATGCAAGTTAAAAAACATAAAATTGCTATTTTTTCCAGATTTAGGTGAAAAATGCCAATTAAATGTAGAACGTTTAAACTACTCCACCATGGGGGAAACTTGGGAAGGATTCAGGTGTCCGACTCAAAGGTCACAGTACAACACCCGTATGCAGATGGTGCCACCAATCAAGAAGAAGCACACCACATCAACGTCGACAATCCAGGAGGCCCCAAGACAAAGAAAGGGGGAGTCTCTAGCAGTCGTGGGAGGACCAAAGAAAATGGATCACATCTTGAGGGGAGGAATTCATGATGCCAACACTTTCAAGGGAATGCGGCAATACAAGGAAACAAGAGAAAAAATAGTTCGCTAGAAGGAATATGTTTGGACTGGTCGGGCCAAATGAGTTTTAAAGGTGTTTGGCCTTGGTATAGGATGCCATGGGAGTTGCTTAACAACAAGACCATAACTAATGGTAAACATATACATGTTTTGTATCAATCATGTCCATCCCCACCATAATCCTCTGCCTCAAGCTCATCCCCAATACTTTCCCTGTTCTCTTCCCACCTAGTGGTGCACCCTTCATATCCATACCGCATTCAATATCTTCCATAAGACCCTTAAGTGAACTACCAATTTTGGAACCCATTCACATTGTAAGCTACTTTAGTACCACCCCACAGTGTGAAGTTGGTTACTGGATAAAACACCCTTCTGAGTATCGATTGCAACGGATGACTGGCTACAACAAGGCATAGTGTGCCTCAAGTACTAAGCATCGCCTCATAGCTATAACAACTGACTCAAGGACCTGTGAATACATGTAAATTTAGTTATGATCCACTTATGTAAACTACCTATGGTTCAAGGTGGTCCCCATGGGGAACATAATATATAAGACCTTGTAACAACTGGCTTGAGGACCTGTGAATACATGTAAAGTTAATTATTATCCATTTATGTAAGCGATCTATGGGTCAAGGTGGTCCCCATGGGGAACATAATATATAAGGTTGTTGTTACGAGGAAAATCACTCTATGGCATGGGGTAAACCACAATAGATGAAAATGACTTTAGAAATCAACTCTAATCTCAAGTATGCTATATAAATAAACATGCTAACAAGACAAGATAAAGAGCCTACCTCGTTCGGACGTTCGATGAAGTCCACCGTTGAGCACTTGACTCAAAGCTATATACCTGCAACTTGTCATCAACAACCAAGATACGCAAGAATATGGTGATGATATATAATGTTAGCACATATAATAGCATAATCCATCAATATTCATAACAAATATGCCCATGGAATAACAATTCAAATATTTGCAAGACATTAATTGGATGAGAAAATAGTATTTCTATTAAAGTATGATCAACAAAAGTGTATGAATGACAAACTTTCGTGTCGGCAAGTCTCAGAACCGAGAAACAAAGTCCCTTCCAGCTGGGTCTCCACCACTTCAATCCTCCACCAAAGGCAAGCTCATATAAGAGAGACAATAAGGTTCTCCATCAAAGAGGGAAGCGCATGGGGGATGAATGGGAGATGAACAATGTGTTAAGACTTAAAAGGACAAAGGGATGTAGACTCAATATGAAGTGAATAATTTGTCCAGAGTAAATTTTCTCTCCAAGTTGAATTCTTCTATTTCTTTTCACATCTTGGATATGGCCCATTTATAGCATTCAAATGGAACTGAAGGGTTGAGTCTATAACATCCTTGACCACCAACAGGCCAGATAACGCTACACAAACACCCTTAACTTTTCCTTTCCTACTCTGATACCAAATTGTAACGTCCCCATCCACCCACTGGTCGGGCAATTCCACTACACGGAACATACAGACACATATATATAATATGCATTTAAATGAATTTAAAACAATCGACACAAAGTTACTGCTACTATACAGACTTAAATGGAACTAACAGTAAGTCCACATGCAACAGAACACATGATAACATTCCAAGAAACATAGACATGCATAACATACATAATTAAGTACATAAATGATACTTATCTTTTAATTGAAGTAAAGCCACCAACTGCGTGCAGACCTTCCACGAACCTCCCAGCCTTAGACCACGCTACTCATCACGCTCGACAGTGGGTCACCCCCAAGTTGGGACTAAGCTCCACCCAGGGCAAGGGAATCCTAGACTAGGCTGAGGTCACATGAAACTACATAGTGCAATTGGAAGGATTCTCTCCATGAGCCTTCTTATGCCCATTGCTCACAGACTCTCATTCCCCACATGCCTATTCCACCCCCGAGAATATGAACCTTCATTGTTCCACAGTCCATCGATTGCTCCACTTCCCTTCTTAGGGTCTCGACAACAGGTCAGATCAAGAATTCTCAGATCTTTGTAGCTGGTGCTAGAATCTCTCTAGGAGAAAATCACTTTCCAATGAACTCTCTCACCTTGAGAGAGTTGCTCACAGGCCTGACAACCTGCCTCTTCAACCACGGGCCTGACAACCCTCTTCTTCAACTAGCTTCCACTTAGTTCCAACAAGATGAGGACAACACCAAAGCTCAATATAACTCAGTGAATGGTAGCAACCACAATTTGGTAAGGCACAACACAGTTTTGGCAAATCCAAAAATGCGGGGCTTCATAGGATAACAAAGGTCTACCTTTCCCCAGTGAGCAGTTTTTGATATGCGTGGAGATGCAAAGGTCGATGATAGAGGCCAAATGGGTTAGACAGAGGACATACGAATGGGGAGCGAACCCCCCAACACGAGCTGAGTCTCCAGTTTTAACTGCATGTGCCTAGGTCAACACCTGTCTTCCTGGAGATGCATGCTTTCCATTTAACATTTGTTCCCTTTTCCAGGAACTTAGGATAAAACATATCCTTTTACCATCTTTTGGAATAATAATAAATTAGTATTCCCTTGGACTTAATCCCCTCTCTCCAACCTCTCAGCCCCCTCTCCCTTACCTAGCCTAGTGGAATCTTAGTTCCCCATCAGTCTTTCTTCGTGGTCGGTCTACACACAACGATGTATTTATATTAATAATATGAATATATACATGTACAAAACAGGCTCTTCGACCTATAACACATAAGATTACCATCTTATAATTGCTCAGCTCACCAGCCTACAAAACATGTTTACAATTCATAAATACAACTAGGGCTCGTCCTTGGGGATATTACAATCCCCTCCCCTTATTTTTGCACTTTCCTCAATGCAACTTATTTACACAACATCAACAAGATTTTCAAAATCTTCAAAAAGATGTGGGTATTCTTCCTGCATAGCATCCTCATGCTCCCATGTCGCGTCCTTAGGACCGTACTAGGTCCACTAGACCTTTACAAGCACTATGGCTCAAATCCAGAGCTATTTTCTCTTCTGGTCCAATATGCACACCAGATGCACTTGCAAAACGCCTTCTTGCTCCACCTGAATCATATTCCAATTAATTGCATGATTAACATCAGGTATATATTTCTTAAGTAATGAAATATGAAACACATTATGTACAGTCATGGATGTAGGCAATGAAAACATATATGCAACTGGTCCAATCCTTTCTAGGATTTCAAATGTCCCACAATATCTAACTACCAACTTGGAATAGTTTCCTAGCTTCAGGGAAATTCTGTTGGCTTTCACTTTCAAGAAAACATGATCACCCACTTTAAACTCCCTGTGGGTTTTGTTCTTATCAGCATAACTTTTCTGCCTATCTTGGGCAACCTTCAAATTCTTCTTAATCTTCAACATTTGTTCTTCCATTTCCTTGAGCAACTCTGGCCCAACCATTACCCTATTGGCTAGGTTATCCCAACTTACTGGGGTGTTGCAATTTCTGCCATAAAGTACTTCAAACAGGCTCATCTTCAGTGATGCTTGATACCCATTGTTGTAGGCAAATTATACCAAGTGTAGGTAGTCTTCTCATTTAGATGGTTTGTCCATCACATACATCTTTAGCATATCTTCTATCACTTGGTTCACCCTCTCTCTCTACCCATCAAACTCCGGATGATCAACAGTGTTGAAGCCTAGTTTCGTTCCAAACCCTTTGAATAACCCTTTCCATAATTTTGAGGTGAATTTCATATCTCTTTCAAACACAATTGTCTTGGGAATTCCCTACAATCATGCTACTTCCCTCATATAGATATCGATAACATTAGTTAATGGAATAAAATGGACAACTTTCGTAAGCTTATCCACCACCACCATGATGGAATCATGTTGCTTATTTGTTCTGGGTAATCCTGTGATGAAATCCATTGTCAGCACTTCCCACTTCCACTCAGGAATGGGTAAAGGCTGTAGCAACCTTGCTGGGTGCCTATGTTCATCTTTGACCTTCTGACACTCCATACATCTGGCGATATTTTCTGCAATTTCCTTATTCATACCTGGCCAAAAGTAATGACTCTTGACTGTTGTCACTGTTTTCTGATATCCAAGGTGCCCAGCATAAGGCACATTATGCATTTCTTTAAAGATCATAATTATCAATTCCTGGAAATTAGGTACATAAACTCTATTTTTGTACAGGAGTGTTCCATCAACTTCCAATTTATAATCTTCCACTTTTTGTAGCATCTTACCTTGTTGTAGTTTTGTCACCAATTCCATGTACTGCAAATCTGCATTTGCAACTTCCAAAATTCTGTCTTTAATATCAATTTGATACATGCTAATGGTCGTGGCATGTAGTTCATGCACTCTTCTGGTGAGTGCATCAACCACTTTTCTCCTTTCCTTTGATATGCTTGATATCAATGTCATACTCACAAAGAAATTCCAACCATCTACTCTGCCTAGCATTCAAGGTAGGCTGACCAAAAAAACACTTCAGACTGTTATGGTCTATCCTTAGTAGTTCAAACCTCTTTCCCATGAGGTAATGTCTCCATTTCTTTAGAGTGTGCACTATGGCTACCAACTCCAAATCACGAGTCATATAGTCCTTTTCATGCTCTTTCAATTTCCTGGACTCATAACATATTACAAACCCATTTTGATTGAGGACTCCTCCCAGTCCTTCTTTGCATGCATTTGTACACACTACAAAATCCTCATTTGGGTTTGCAATCCTTAGGATCAGAGCACTGGTTAACAACTACTTCAATTGTTGGAAGCTTCTCTCACATTCTTCTGTTCATTGAAATTTATTCTCCTTCCTTTGCAAGGAAGTGATGGGGTGAGCTATCCTTGAGAATCATGCAGTGAACCTTCTGTAATAGCCAGATAGACCCATAAAAGATCTGACTTCTGTTACATTCTTTGGCGTTGACCATTCTTTAATGGCTTCTATCTTCTCAGGATCCACGACTATCCCATCCTTTGAAATGATATGTCCCAAATAATGGATCTTCTTTTGATAGAATGAGCACTTGCTCAATTTGGCATACAACTGGTGCTCTCTTAGCACCCGCAACACCATCTTCAAATGATGTTCATGCTCTTCCTTCAACTTGGAATAAACTAGGATGTCATCCAAAAAGACAATGACAAACTTGTCTAGATATTCTTTGAATACACCATTCATTAGGCCCATGAAAACAACGGGTGCATTTGATAACCCAAATGGCACCACTGTGAATTCATAATGACCATACCTTGTTCTGAAGGTGGTATTTCTGATGTCTTCATCCTTTATCCTTACCTAGTGATACCCTTACTTGAGATCTATTTTTGAAAATATCTGGGCATCCTTCAATTGATCAAAGAGATCATCGATCCTCGACAAAGGATACTTGTTCTTAATAGTCACTTTGTTCAATTGTCTGAAATCGATGCACAATATCAATGTCCCATCTTTCTTCTTCAAGAACACGACTGGGGCACCCCAAGGTGACACACTTGGGTGTATATACCCCTTCTTCAGAAGTTCTTCAAGCTACACTTGCAGTTCTTTCAGCTTTGTTGTACTCATTATGTAAGGAGTTTTTGACACTGGGGCTGCTCCAGGCATTAGGTTTATAGATAAATCAATATCTCTCTTTGTGGGTAGTCCTGACACCTCCTTGAATACATCTTCAAACTCTTTCAATACTGCATGCTCTTCAATATTTGACAGCTTATCCTCGGGTGCTTCTTCCATACGAGCTGCAAATATTTGACATCCCTTCTTGTAACACTTCTTCAACTGCATTGTCGAGATTTCTCTGATAGCAACTGCTCTGGGAATTCCTTGGGATTTCCTTCTTCATCCAGGCAAGTGAATGCCTTGTTACGATAGTCTAAGATGGCATGGTGCTGGTCCAACCAATCCATCCCAATTAGACAGTCATAGGAACCTAAAGGTAAGATGTTCAATTCAGCCCTTGTGCTCAATCCATTCATGTGCACTGAACATGACTTAACCAACTCAACAACCTTTCTCTTGGCTCCTGTAGCCAACTACACTAACCAAGATTTTCCATGATTGCTTCTTGGCAAATGAAAACTTTCCACCATTCTAAGATCTATATAACTATGACTAGCTCCTGAATCAATTAAAATAGTAAAGGTATGGTTATTGATCATACCTTCAACTTCAATCATGCATGGTTAAAAGTCAACTTGTTTGTTGTCCATGGATGCATATATCCTTGGTATTCTACTGCCCATGTCCTCCACTGTTTCAACTTGTTGAACATTGTGGACAACTCTCACTTTTCCATTTTTGTGGGGACAATCTCTGTACTCATGGTTTCCCTGACAACCCCAACATTGAATGGGCGTCTGCCTTGGCATTTGTCCCCCTACTTAAGCCATTCTCTGCTCTCTAAAAGATGGTTTTCCTTGAGGTATGTTTCTTAAAAAGGGAGGTTTGTTTCCCTTCTGCATCTGCTCTTTCTTGAACTTCTTCTTGTCATCCCAAGCCTTTCGAAAAGTAGGTTTTTCTCCTTGATACTCATATAATCATTTTTCTCTTCTTATGGTTTCTTCCATAGTTTTAATATCACCATACTGGATCTTGTCATTGATGGAAGGTGGAAGTCCACTCAGATACCTTTGAATTTTGACAGTTTCATCTTTGATGAAAGGAACATACTTCAACAACTCTAGGAATCTCCTTTCATACTCATTAATGGACATGCTACCCAACTTGAGTTCAAATAATTCTTTCATCTTTCTGTCATAGTATCTCTTAGTCAAATATTTCTTTTGAAAGTGTTTCTTGAATTCCTTCCCGATAACATTTTTCTCTTTAATGTGTTGCACCTGCACAAGTTGATCCCACTACATAGATGTCTTTCCTTTCAGTTGATACATTGCAATTATTCCTTCTGCATGAGAGGAATAATTATGTAGTTGGAAATATTTCCTCATGCCAAGAATCCATGTCTTGACATCTTCCTCCTTCTGGTGCTCTCCATCAAACGTAGGAGGCTTAATCTTGTTCATTTCACCCTTCAGTTCATCCACTCCATATTTCCTATGCTTTCTGGTAGGAGATGGACATGAACTATTGTGTTCCCTCCTCTCAGAGTGCCCTTCAGAGTGATGATGGTGTCTACCAACACTCCTTGATTTCCTCTTTTCATCAAGAGACCCGTGACTTCCTGATTTACTGGAGTAACTCTCCTTATCCAATTTATTTTCTATCATTTCCAGGCTCTCTATCAACTTTATGTTGAATTCTCCCTGTTGTTCCCTGGCTTTCATGAGCTTTTTTTTATTTTCTCAGTGAGTCTGGGCATCTTTCTGCAATCTTTCAATGTTTCTCACCATGTTTCCCTCCTTATCTATCTCTTCTCCATGCCCATTGGAGTTCAATCCTTCAACTCCCAAATGGACATCCATTCCTTTAGCTTCATTATATGAATTGAAAGCATTATGTGCCTCCTCCATTTTCTGCACTCTGCGACAATTCGATTTGGTTTTGACAATCGTTAACTCTATAATCACAATGTGTAGTCAACCAAAATTTGTCAGGCCTTCAGTCCTTAAAAAATTCCACAGTATCCATAAACGAATTTGATTCAAAGAAAACTTTCAGATTCCATTTTCTTTTTGAGCTCTGATCTGTTCTGTAATAACTTTTGGGTACTAACCCCTTTCTCTTAGCCCCCCAACCCATGTGACCATGGGTTGTGGCCAAGCGCTAGGTTGATAGGCGCTTATTCGGGACTTCAGGCCTCTGGATTCAGAATTTTTCAAAGCACATCCCAACAAATCTCTTGGAGTTTCGAATTACCGAGCTCGCGAAGTAGGGTGGATCAACAATCCATGTCTACCCAACATCCAACGACTGGAACTCACTATGGAACCTCAGGTATTTGAGTTCTGGTACTTCAGAGCTTCGGGACTTCGGAGGATTTCACATCTGCACTCGCCCCCAACACCCTGAACCGTTAGTCTCCGAACACATCCATGTCACCTTTGGTGACGTCATTATGTCATGTCACTTCGGCGTTATGAAACTTTAGAAGTTTCTTCCTTTTTTGCCCTATGAACCACCTTTTTGAAGTGTCAAGTCTCCGGAATTCACAACTGGTGACATGCGTCCATTGGGACCCATCGCTTCCATGCTTGGACTAAGATATCGAATAGTCACATCACTTAACATTTTTCCAATTGTGGGGGCATGCAACGATGGTTTGGAGTAACCCACCTTTCATCTCACAATTATTTTGACGCTGACACATAACCACTCGGTGAAACCGTGGTTTGGATTGTGGGACCGCCTTGGAGAATTAACTCCCATGCAACTTGGGTCCCCGCAATGCCTCCTCGCCGTCGATATTGATGTATCGTGATCAACGCCAGTGTGGGTCCTCTGACATTTAACTACATTATGTAACCTTGGGGTCCCACTACCCATGCTCATACGAAATGCCTCGTGGCAGAATACTAGCGGCTGAATCATGGCCCAATCAGATGGGTGCCACACATCACGTTCCATATGGAATTTTAATCTTCCACGGGTTCGAAACCCACTGATACATGACACACAACTCATGTGTCCATGTCAATCCAAGTGATGTCATCATGACTCACTACTTCGTCTCTTCGGGGTTTCATAACTTCAGGCTTCAGAAGTTCTCTCCTCAACACACACTCATTCTCCCGAACGCTGAAATCCCGAACAAGCCAATCTTGTGACACGTGTCACTCTTGACCGATAGTCCGGATTAACTTCGGACTTCAGAGCTTCGAGATATTTCTCCCTTCACCACTTTGTTTGACCTTTTACCTTGTCTTGATCCAATGGTCAAGCTCTTCTCCCCAGATCTATGGTGTGGATCCACTTCGGGGACTGCGGGGCTTTGACCTCTTCCGCTCTATAACACATAACTTTGCCAAATCCACGAGGTCCAAAGGAATTTTTGGTTAACTCTCATGCTCCTTTTTCCCAACTTGATGGTCGTGAAGGATTTCCCCTCCTTCCGAACAAATCATACGGCCCCAACACCACAAGTTTTGTGATTTATTTCTCTGTGGCCAAATACCACATCTATCATGGTTTTATAATACCGCTACATGTCCTGAGCTTCATAACATGACCAAAGTAACCTCTTGGCACTAAGGAATGTTCTAAGGTTCGAAATTGGTTCCTCCAGACACAATTTCCACTTGAAACCTTGGTTCCAATGAACACTTATCTAGCCCATCCAAGCTCAATGCGTGAACCTTGGTTCTAAACTTGAATTTTTGTTCATTTTGACAACAATTCTTTTGCGAAACTTTTTCTTCAACTTCCACTAGCATGGACCATCTAGGCTCAGTGTTGAAACCATGGCTCTGATACCAAATTGTAATATCCTCGACCACCAACGAGTTGGATAACGCTACACAGACACCCTTAAATTTTCCTTTCCTGCTATGATACCAAATTGTAGCGTCCCCAACCACCCACCGACCGGGAAATGCCACTACGTGAAACATACACACACACACACACACATATAACATGCATTTAAATGAATTTAAAACAATCAACACAAAGTTACTGCTACCATACAGACTTAAATGGAATTGAAAGTAAGTCCACATGAAACGGAACACATAATAACATTTCAAGAAACACAGACATGCATAACATACATAATTAAGTACATAAATTATACTTATCTTTTAACTGGAGTAAAACCACCAACTGAGTGCAGACCTTCCATGAACCTCCCAGCCTTAGACCACGCTACTCATCATTCTCAGCAGTGGGTCACCCCCGAGATGAGACTAAGATCCACCTAGGGCAAGGGAATCCTAGACTAGGCCGAGGTCACAGGAAATTGCACAGTGAAACTGGAAGGATTCTCTCCGAGAGCCTTCTTACAGCCGCTACTCACAGACTCTCATTCCCCACTTGCTTGTTCCACCCTCAGGAATATGCATCTTCACTGTTCCACAGTCCATTGAATGCTCCACTTCCTTTCTCAGGGTCTCAACGACAGGTCGGATCAGGAATTCTTAGATCTCTGTAGCTAGTGTTGGACTCTCTCCAGGAGAAAATCACTTTCCAACGAACTCTCTCACCTGGACAGAGCTTCTCATAGGCCTGGCAACCTGCCTCTTCAACCATGGGCCTAACAACCCACTTCTTCAACCAGCATCCACTCAGCCCCAACAAGATCAGGACAAGAACAAAGCTCAATATAACTCAGGGAATGGAAACAACCACAATTCGGTAAGACACAAAATGGTTTTCGCAAATGCAGAAATGTGGGGCTTCATAGGATAACATATGTATGTCTTTCCCCAATGAGAAGTTTCTAATGTGTGTGGAGATGCAGAGGTCGATGATAGGGGCCAAACAAGTTAGACGAAGGACGAAAGAATGGGGAATGAACCCCCCAACATGAGCTGACTCTCTAGTTTTAACTGCATGCGCCCAGGTCGACATCTGTCTTCCTGGAGCTGTATGCACTCCATTTAACATTCGTTCCCTTTTCCAGGAACTTAGGATAAAACATATCCTTCTACCAGCTTTTGGAATAATAAAAAATTATTATTCCCTTGGACTTAAGCCCCTAGACTTAGCCCCTCTTTCCAACCTTTCAACCCCCTCTCCCTTACCTAGCCTAGTGGAAGCTTAGTCCCCCATCACTCTTTCTTCGTGGTCGGTCTACATGCAATGATGTATTTATATTAATAATATGAATATTTACATGTACAAAACAGGTCTTGGCCTTTAACACCTAGGCTCTTTGGCCTATAACACATAAGCTTACCATCTTATAATTGCTCAACTCACTAACCTTCAAAACATGTTTACAATTCATAAAAACAATTGGGGCTCATACTTGGGGATATTATAGAGTCAGAGCATTTCCAGTATATGGAAGGTTAAGGATCATGGATCTCATGACCTGACATGGAAACCTGACACCATTTTTTAATTTTGGGCACAAAATGCGATGTACGCGGGTTGTAATGATGTAACCTGTGTATACACATGTTGTGTAGCTGTTAGGGCGCATATATGTGGAAAAGTACAATTTTTAGCTCTGGGAATTGCAAAAAGGGACTTCAAGTCTGCATAGGGAAATGGAAAAGGCCTTCTGAGCAAGTTGCATGGGGTGAGGCAAATCTTGCTATAACAGTTGTAAGTGGAGAGATAGCAAAGGAGAGGCTTGTTAGAGATTCCTAAGGAGGAATCTTCAGAGAGAAGAAAGTTGTAGCATTTGTATTACTGTTTGTCCAATTTTGTAATTGAGATTGTATATGTGATGTCTGTCATGTAAAGATCCTTCTATGTTTATGAGGAATTAATGGAATATCGGTAATTTTTTTGACTAATACTTGTCTTACATGTGATGCTTGTTGTGATATTTAGTGCTTATATGCAATCTTTAAGTGATCTTTAATTCATATTTATAATAATGTCTGAATATACCTACAAGAAATAATATTTAAAGGTTTTTTTTACGAGACAAAAATCATTATATTGATATTTCTAGTAGAAACGAAATACACATTGACGAGATCCCTTTTACTTTTAACATTAGCATCCATTTCCTTTATAGACTATCTCTATCAGATAAGACTATAGCACATCTTTATGAATTTGACTCTTACAATCATCCTTATACAAGTTATTCTTTAAAGAAATATTTCCACAACATCATACTTATGCTAAGAAAAAACCGTGAGACAAACTCTCTCTAACTTTACATAAACAAAAATTAAAACAAGAACAAAAATCCATTCATAAAAAAATATGTAAGAGTATCAAATTTGTAGGAGTATGGTCCTTAATCTCATGAGCAAGCAAAAAAACTTCCTCCAAAATGAGCGCTTCAGTTGATAATTGATCAGTTTTGGGGTTGAATTCTCAATAGACATGAACAAATAACACCTCTTCAAAAACTAATTTCTTTTCCATAATTCGGTTGAAAATAGGCTCCAACTCCAAGTTAGAAATGTTACTCTTACCATTTTCCCAGTCCATCAAAAGTTTGGAGTCACCAAAGACCTATAGCCTCTTAACATGTCTATTCATTGCAACCTTAAGTAAGATCCAGAGGGCATAGAGTCTTGCTCTATTGTTTGTGTCCAAACCTTCTATAGGTGTGGTGTATCATAATAAACCCGTTCATGTTGTTTATTTGTAGTTGCAAGTTTAAATAGGGTGGCTATGCAAAAGAGGAAAAGTTTTCCTTGTAATTTGCAAGGTCTAAATTGTACCAAAAGACAAAATTAAAATGCATGCCCAAGCTTCCCTATAGCTCCAACAATTGTTTTATAAGTTTTAATATGGAATTGCATAAATGGTAAATTTACCTATGCATCTAAAGTTTAATTGAAGAACAAGAGATGTTGTTTTCATGCACCTAGAATTGGGATTTCATGTAAATTTGAATGAAAAACTGCCTCAGTCTCAAATGCACGCCCAATCTCAATTTTGAGCCAAATTTAGTGGTCCAACTTGCATACATTATACTTTGCGATTTTACATCTGTCTATAACATTATATTGAAAATTTCATACATAAGCCTATCTGATGTGCATAAAGGCTAAAAAGTGTCTTCTAAAACCAAAGGGCCAAATTGTTAGAGTTGGCTATATGAAACTGCAAGGTCTAATCTGTACACTCCAAAGAGGATGATTTCTATGCACAAAGATTCACTACATTTTGATGAATCAAAGGATGGTAGTTTATGATAGAAACCAAGGTCATTTTTGCATTAAGATTCATAAAAAAATCTTCTATGAAAAAATAGGCAAGAAATGCCTAGTAAAACCCTCAGAATGCACAACCTATTTGTAAAATGTAACCCAAGGTTGTGTTATACCTTATATTTGAGTTGTGCAAGTTGTTGGTGGTGTGGTTTATCATAGTAGACATGCTCATGTTGTTTATTTTGCAATTGCAAGTTTAAAGAGGGTGGTTGTGCAAAAGAGACAAAGTTTGCCTTGTAATTTGCAAGGTCTAAATTGTACTAAGTGACATAATTAAAATGCATGCCCAAGCTTCCCTATAGCTCCAAAAATTGTTTTATAAGTGTTAATATGGATTTACACAAATGGTAAATTTACCTATGCATCTAAATTTCAATTGAAGAACATGAGAGATTGCTTTCATGCACCTCAAATTGAGATTTCATGTAAATTTGAAGGAAAAACTCTCTTATTATACAATGCATGCCCTAGTCTCAATTTTGACACAAAATGGAGTGGTTCAACTTGCAGAAGTTGTAATTTGTGATTTTACACCTGTATATAAACTTATATTGACATTCTCAGACATAAACCTACATGATGTGCATGAAGTCTAAAGCTTGTCTTGTAAAACCAAAGGACCAAATTGTTAAAGTTGGTTATATTAAACTACACGCCCAAAGCTGGATAAGGCTCCATAATTTAGGATTTATGTTTTAAATTGATCGTTACAATATTTATAACATGTTTGTATAATTAGTAGTGCATTTACACTCCAAAAATGATGATTTCTATGCACAAAGATTCATGACATTTTGGTGAATAAGAGGATGTTGGGTTAGGAGAGAAACCAAGAATAATTTTGCATTAAGAGTCATAAAAAACTCTTCTATGCAAAAATAGGTAAGAGATGCATAGTAAAACCCTCAAAATGCACAAATTGTTTATAAAAAGTAACTCAATGTTGTATTATACCTTAGATTTGAGTTGTGCAAGTTGTTGGGGATGTGGTTTATCATAGTAGACTTGTTCATGTTTATTTTTCAATTGTAAATTTAAAAAGGGTGGTTGTGAAAAAGAGGCAAATTTTTCCTTGTAATTTGCAAGGTCTAAATTGTACTAAGTGACAAAATTAAAATGCACGCCCAAGTTTTCCTGTAGCTCCAAAAATTGTTTTATAAGTGTTAAGATGGAATTACATAAATGATAAATTTACCTATGCATCTAAAGATCAATTGAAGGACATGAGAGGTTGCTTTCATGTACCTAGAATTGATATTTCATGTAAATTTGAAGGGGAAATTGTCTTATTCTACAATGCACGCCCTAGTCTCATTTTTTACCCGGATGGAGTGGTTCAACTTGCAGGAGCTATAATTTGTGATTTTACACCTTTATATAAACTTGTATTGGCATTTGCATACATACGCATACTCAGTGTGCATAAAGGATAAAAATTACCTTGTAAAACCAAAGGGCCAAATTCTTAAAGTTGGCTATATTACACTACACACCAAAAGTTGGTTAAGACTCCATAATTTAGGATTTATGTCGTAAATGTTAAATTGAGAGCTTGATTTCTTATGCAGATTAATTCTCGTATTTTGTTCAACACTTTGATTCCAACTTAATACACTTAAACAATACCAAATCATAACTGAATAACAATAACTATGTAGATAAGTAAGCATGCACATCAACAACACGTATACCCTGGGGAAACCCTGTACAGGGAGAAAAACCCCAACAAACGATATTCCTTTATTGCATTAATAATGTAAGATCACTTACAAATATCCACCATGAATGTTCTTCCCTTAAAGAGCTTGCCAAGATGACTTTGACCTGACAAAGACCTAAGAGACCTTGCTGAAATACACCTCTCATATGTTGCCTCTATTGTTGATATACAACATTGATATGCTTCTCATATATGCCTATGATATGCAACCTCTATTGCTGATATACAACACTGATATGTTGCTTTGGTATGTTTCCTCTATATCATTGATATACTCTTCTATTGCTTCTCCCTTAACCTGCATATCAAAACTGTGTTGAAGAGAGGGGTTGACCTCTTCTTATATAGGCTGAAGAGGAGAAGAGGAGAGACTTGAAATAGTAACCTGTTTGCATGTTTTAATCATAACTCAGCTTCATACTTTAGTTCGAACTTAGAACTAGACTTGAGACTGGTATACTTTAGTTCGAAAATAGAACTAGACTTGAGACTTCAGTTTCAACTCAGCTTTACACTTTAGTTCGAAAATAGAACTAGACTTGAGACTGGTATACTTTAGTTCGAAAATAGAAGTAGACTTGAGACTTCAATTACAACTCAACATTACACTTTAGTTCGAAAATAGAACTAGACTTGAGACTGGTATACTTTAGTTTGAAAATAGAACTAGAATTGAGACTTTAGTTACAACTCAACATTACACTTTAGTTCGAAAATAGAACTAGACTTGAGACTTCAGTTACAACTCAGCATTACAATTTAGTTTGAAAATAGAACTAGACTTGATACTTCAGTTGCAACTCAGCATTACACTTTAGTTTGAAAATAGAACTAGACTTAAGACTTTAGTTACAACTCAACATTACACTTTAGTTCGAAAATAGAAGTAGACTTGAGACTTCAGTTACTACTCGACTCTTTACAAGGCAATTCAAAATTCTCTTCATGGTGGATAATGTTACACGTGCCAACACACTAGATCGATACATTTATATCATTTGCAATAGTAGGAATATCATTTGTTTCTAGCTCATAGAAATTTTATATTCAAATTAACTTTTGCAAGGTGCCTTGAATTTTGCTCATGGCTCACAATGCTTGACTAGGCTCACAGAGGTTGTATGTTCCCCCTGACGTTTTCACTAGTCTATCTATGCTCACAGAGGTTGTACGTTCCCCTTGACTTTTTCATTAGACTGTCTATTCTCACATAGGTTGTACATTCCCCTTGACCTTTTCATTAGATTCACATAGCATCTCGTTCATCCTGACTTTTGGTTTGACTCACAGAGGTTGTACGTTCCCCCTGGATTTTGTCAATACCTCAAGAGACTAGTTGATTCTCCAAATCTCCCTGTCTATCCTTAGGGTGGCCCATATGGCCTCTCATTGGATAATGACTATCAATGCTTCCAAATTTAACACTCCCTTTCATGGAGGGAGTCATTCTCAGCCACACCAAGCTTGCCTCTCAACCACACAAACTGTCTCGAGATCAGAGGCTTGGTCAGGATATCAGCTACCTGCTCGCTTGTGGATATGTACTGTAACTTTACAGTTTTTATCTGGACCAAGTCTCAGATGTATTGGTACCTCATGTCAATATTTTTTGACATGTCATGAAATACTAGGTTCTCTATCAATTTTATGCAACTTTGATTATCACAGTGAACCACCGTCGTCTCAAGATTGTCTCCAAACAACCTAGAAACCAATTTTTTGAGCCATATTGCTTCCTTGCTAGCATCACTTGCTACAATGTACTCAGCCTCTGTTGTAATCTGTGCAATGGATCCCTGCTTCTGGATTGACCAAGAGATCATATTGGATCCTAAACTGAAGCAGTATCCATAAGTACTCTTCCGATCCACTGGGCTTCTTACCCAGTCAACATCTGCATACCCATGCAGAAATAAAACACCACTGGATGTATATCTCAGACCATAAGTAATGGTCCCTCTGAGATATCTCAAGATGTTCTTTTCTTCCACCCAATGTCTCTGTATTGGTTCAGTCATGAACTGACTCATTGCAATCACTACATAGCATATATCTGGCCTAGTGGGGATCATGTACATCAATGATCCAATCAGTTGCCTATACATGGTTGGATCCACCAAATCTGAACCTATATCATAATCATGCAGCTTGCTCAGGTTGGTAATCATCGGAGTAGACATGGATTTTCAATCCATCATACCAAACCTCTTTAATACACCCACTGTGTATTTTCCTTGTGCCAAAAATATCTCGCCCTGTCTTTGCCATACTTCCAATCCTAGGAAGTAATGCATCAAGCCTAAGTCTTTCATCTTGAATTTTGAGGTTAGCTCTCTCTTACACCAGGATATTATCCCCTCATCTCATTTTATAAATAGATCATCAAAATACATGATTAGTATAATAGGTTGGTTACCTCTTACCTTGAAGTACAAATTTTCATCAACATCACTTTTCTGAAATCCTAGGATTTTAAGAAAGTCATTAATCCTGTCATACCAAACTCTGGGAGCCTACTTAAGACCATACAAGGCCTTCCTTAGCTTGCATACATGAGTGCCTTTGTTATGCAGTATAAAACCATCTATTTGTTCCACAAAGACCTCATGTTCAATCTTTCCATTCAATAATGTTGTTTTTACATCCATCTGATGTAGCTTCCAACCAAGAATGGGAGCTAAAGCAATAATAGTTTGAATGGAGGTATACCTGGCTACATGAGAAAAAGTCTCTTCGTAGTCGATTCCTTCTTTCTGAGTGAAGCCTCTCGTTACAAATGTTGCTTTGAACTTTTCCATGCTTCCATCAACTGCATGTTTGATCTTATAGATACATTTGGAAGAAACCACTGATTTTTCTTTTGGCCTCGACACAATGTCCCAAACATTGTTCTTTATAATAGACCTGTATTACTCAAGCATGACATCCTTCCATACTTGTAATTTATCTACTTATTCAAATGAATAAGGTTTGACATCACTAATACTGCTCATCAGTTCAACATAGCCTTGAAACCTACGAGGCCTCTTCCTTTCCCTGAAAGTTCCTTTGGGAGCAACTATCCTTTCTGCTTCCTGCATTGTTTCTTTAAGCCACCCTGGATTCCTTTTGGTTGGAGGTTCTTCAAGAGTTATTTCTAACACTTCAATAGGTTCTACGGGCTCATTACTTGGCCCTTCACGAGGTTCCTCCCTCTAATCATCTGACTCTTCATTTTCAGAAGAAGGTGAAGCTGGATGAACTACTTTTGATTCATGCTGAAGCTCTCTGGATTTCTTAAATGCGACTTCCTCATGGAAAGTCACATCTATGTTGTTGGTCACTATAATTGCT
>CBVK0100848771.1:0-12035 GCA_900067695.1 Picea abies | reverse complement strand
AAGTTTTGGGAAAAAGAGCCCCACACTCATTCACCCCCCCTCTAAGTGCGGTAGGTGTGTCCAACATAAGTCATAACCAACAATCCATTATTAAAAACTATTCGTTCACACAGTGAGGGTCAACTATGTTGGATGATTTTAATCTTAAGTGAACAAATCATTTTCATCACTTTTAAAACCAAGAATATCATTGTAATCCTATAAATTTCTCTCAAGTATTTGGGTTTTCAAGTGAACCAATTTTAACCTTCTTTATGTGTAGTTACAACATACAAGTATGTTGAATAAAAAAATTAACACGTCGAATGTAACATACAAACAACGATTTTCATTTGTTGAATAGAGCTAGTTGACCCAACTTTGTTCATTTCCCTTCAATTCTAAACATTACCAGAAATCAAACTTGTCACTACCATTCACATTTATTATGAAATATGATTTGAAAAATCACTAGGGTTACAATTTTAGAATCTCTTTTATAATTTCAGAACAATGCTTTATTGCAGAGATAGGGTTAAACATGGAGAATGACTCAGCTTTTTATACATGGGTTCAACACCAAATTGTACACATACGCCATTTTAAAAAACAGTCATGGCCAGATACCAAAAATTTATGAAGGAGTATGGAAATGCAACTAAACAAAAGTTTGAAATAATCAATAAACCCTATCTCCAAGCAGAGGTCTAGAAAAATGATAAAGGGTTTTTGTAATCATTGCATTGGGATGGCGATATGAATCATGACTAGGGAAAGGAATATGGATATAATAATAATCCTAGACTGTGATAATATTGAACAGAGGTATGAAAATGAAGATTGACATGAAAATATATTTCAGAGAAAAACAAAACCTTAGCAACCATCGTAACCCTTCAAGATTTATGTCACTTTGGGTGAGAACGAAACAACAAGACAAGCAATGGGAGTACATTTGGCATTAACATTTTCTGGAGGAAGATAAGAAAATAGAACAAGCCAAACAATAACCACAAGTCCATTTACAATAACACATAGCTAAAACCAAATTATAATTGCACTAGTGCATTTGGAAAGAATATCTACAGAAAACATACCTTTACCAAGGGCTTACTTCACCTATCAAGAAAGAAGAGTTTCCTTGTGCTAGAAAGCTGAGGTTAGGGTTAGAATTAGGATGATTTTCATATCTTGAATTCACGAACCAACAAAATGAAAATGCATGAATACACAAGGTGGTAAACCCAATGAAGAAATCACATCCAACATTCAATGCATGGGGCTCACATCGCCTCAACATTTGCTTATTTGTTCCATATGACATTTCCACTAATTCACCATATCCAATAGTAGACCAACATGTCATGCCACATATGCAAAAATTCACATGCTTCACAACCACATCATCATTACTTTAATTCCCTCGAAATAACAACTAACTCAAGAAATTTCAAATAAAACACATCTGTGTTCAACCTTAAGTCATGATGACATTTAGACATCTTATTAATTTCTTCGAACAAGCTTCAAATAAAACAAGTGTTGCATGGCAACGTAGTCCCTGCCAGGTTGGTATGGGAGTAAATGTGTCCTAGTACAGGCAGGTGGCTAGAAAGTTGAAATACATGTGGTTTGTGTGCAGAACATAGTATTCCCGAATTAGTTCTTCTTGAAAAAATATAAAAAATTATCAATGTTTGAATGGTTGTTGGACACAAAAAATTTAGCATTACCGAATTGGTTATTTTTAAAACTAGGACATAGAAAGTCATCAGAAATAAATAAATTATACATACGAAATATGTATTTGTATAAATTAGATATTTAGTAAATAAATTATACATACGAACAATGTATTTGTATAAAGTAGATATTTAGTAAATAAATTATACGCACGGAATATGCATTTGTATAAAGTAGATTTTTAGTTTTATAGATACAAAATTTGTAGCCCTCATTGCATATGTAGGCAGTTTTTGTATCGCGGGTTCTCAGGTTGGCGCACTGAAAATTGGGTGTCTGATGTTCCGTGGTCTAAAAATAACACCGACTGTTCCGCAATATACAAAATGAGAGGCGTAGTTGCAAACTATAGAAATTTACCAGAAATTAATAATGTTTGTTATATAATAGAATAGTAATAACATCTGTTGCATCGAATTACTTTTCTTTAAAACTAAAGTTTTTTTTTGGAAAAAAAAGATATTGCATTGCCAAATTATTTTTCTTTGCACATGTTTTATAGAGCATGGACGAACTGCTCATTCCATAATTAGCAAGTCTTTCGATCGTGGGTTGTCGGGTTGGCGATTTCAAAAATGGGCCTTTGTTGTTCCGTGTCCTACAAAAACCATCGACAGTTCCACGATATACAAATTGAGAAGCGGGCTTGCAAACTATAGAAAATTATTATAAAATAAATAATGGTCGTTACATATATCAGGAAATTACATCAACATTTAAACCATCAACGTCGTTGAAGACCCAAAAATTAGCATACAATAGGAGACAATAAATGTAGCATATCTGAATTAGTTTTCTTTGGAACAAACAAGAAGGTTCCTAGAAACCCATAGTTTAGTATACAATAAGGACATTTTCGAATCAGTTTTCTTTTAAATTTAACAAAAATTAATAATGTTTGTTACATGTTTGTGGAAATTTAAATGCGTTTTTCATATAGATTGGGATTAGGGCTCCCGCGGACCATAAAAAGAAATAAGTACAAGAATTAGGAACATCGAAAGAAGTGTGCGATGATAGAGAGGAAGACCTGAAAAGAAGAAATTGGAACTTATGAGTCTTTGGTTACAGTTTTCTATTTAAATAGGACATAAGTGGATTGATAAAGAAAAGAAGATGACAACATAGACTTAAACTGGTATGATAAACAAAACAAGATGGCAGTATAGACTTACTATGAAGCCGATGTGTTTTTGTTGTTGTCGTCGATGGGCAGTGGACTCCTATTGATCGTTTGTTTCCCTTCCTGGACAAGGCTTTCCATTCTGAGTTGGAACCATTCTTTGATGTATCTTTTCATGGGGGTTGTGTTGATTTCATCCCGGATCTCTATGTCGTAAAGGTCGTTTTCTAATTTCCTTAGATCCATTGAAATACTATGCACACTCTGTTCAATTTATTCATTGTGTGAGGCATAGTCCATTACCCAGTGCTCGTTCTCATCTAGATGATGTTCAAGTATGCCGTAAAAATTTTCGAAAGACAACAGCTTTAAAATATCAACTTGTTCCTGGAATGCTTCTTTGGTGTCTGACGAGGATTTGAGAATTAAGTTTGGATCTTGAACCTCGTTGGTAGTTCTGGCTAAGTCCATCTGGAGTAGGCTTGTGAATAAAATTGTTTTTTCTCTTCTTCATCAGTGGAACTTTGTGAGAACTATCGATATTTATGCAAGGAGGTTTCTTATCTCCTACTCAGTTCGAAGATTTCTGGGTTGCTTTCTTACTGGGATGGACCGTCGAAGTGACACTCCATGGTGTCATGCTCTTGGGAGTGCTGGCGGGGGGTTGGGTACTCTTCTCACCGAATACTTTACCATGTTGTCTGTACAATTCAGTTTCACTTTGAAATGTCTCTGCATCGCAATGGGAAGAAGCATGATTGTTGTCGACACTATCCATGTCTTGGGTCAGGTGTCTATGGATAAAATAGGTGTTAAAACCAACACCCAGTAAATGTTCTCCAAAAATGCCATTGGGGTCGAACCCTTTTAGATTTTTAGCGTATGTTAGGTTCAATTTCTTGAAATGGGTGACAAACTCATCAATCTTGTCGATGTTTCTACACATGAAGTCTCCGACTTTCCAGGGCAGAGGAATGAACTATTTACTTTGCTTGTCATGGAAAAAATGCAACCAGTGGTTGTATTTCCTTTCTATTTCTGCAACAAACATCTTGTCTGTGATGTGGCATGGAAGGAAGGCAGGATTTTCCTTACAGCCAAAGACCATGAGGAGATTGTGATTTTCCTTTTTCTCAAGTGTGCCCTTCTTGTTCAAAAACTTTCTTGCGTGGCCAGACATCTATGGAGCATCCTTTCCTAACAATAAATCTTTGAAAACTGAGACAAAGCCATTAAAAACTTCATAAAAACAATGGGAGGCCTTGTGTCTCCATAAGGTGTTGTGCCAAAATGTTACTAGGTCGGATCCACAGTTTACTTTATTGGAAAGAGAAAGTTTTGGAAATGGGAAGCAATACACAATTGCGAAAATCAAGTAGGATGAGATATAAAATTTATTCGATTATTTGAATCCTGACAATTGGGAACAGAGTTCAATGGAGATTAGCTTTCCCCAATTGAAAATGTATTGTTCCTTAACTGTGAAATACAAAATATAAATAATTATATGGGAAATGCTTGTTGTGGATGCCTGTCCCGTTATTCTTGTAAACAACCAAGCAATTTTCCTGAATGGATTTCTAAAGGAACTTACCTAGAGCCTCGTGATATCTTCAGGAACTATTGTCGGGTCTTCGAGGAAGTTGGTTAATATGTCCAACCCATTATGATGTTTTTCTAGAAACTGCTTGCAGTCTTGTCCTCTGAATGTTAATGTTGGTTTCGACAATTTCAACATCTCACGGAAGAGCTGAGGTGACAAAGAAAAAGGAGAATGGTCGTGCAGTGGAATAATTCTTTGACCAGGAATATATTTTTTCGGTGCACCAAGAGACCACCTCCTTATAGTCAAAAACCTCAGGGACGTAGACTGCACGAGCGATTCCGGAGGTCCAAATCACTTTGTTCTGGGTGAAATGAGATGAATAGTAAAAGTATGCCCTAGACCACTGGAACCTTTGGTCCTCTTCTACGAACATATTTACTGTATCTCCACAAAATTGTTGTCGACCTACTTCCACAGGTCTACAAAGACAATTATTTGTTCCAGACGATGAATGAAATGAAAGGTTAGAAGGGCTAATATAAACCTGTCCAAATTTTGGTCGAAAGCGTGTGAATGCAAGATGTCCTCGAGACTTTCATTGATTAATGACAATCTAGATGACTATTGCATGATGTGTTGTTAACAGTAAACACTACTAATTGCATATATAGAAATGCGAACATGGTGGATATTGAAACGAGCGATTAAGAATTGCATATTTATTGAGTGGCCCAACATGACGACGCATGTTGGAGATGAACAATCAAAAGGGACAAAATAAGTTTCCACACATCTTGGTTTAATGCGTAATAATGGGATATCTTCTTGATTTTTTCGCCCACTAATGACAATGTTGATGGTTCTTGCATGGTGACCTATTAACATCAAAGGTTTCTAATTCCATAGAAAGAAATTATAGAGGTCGTGGGAAGGGGAAAAAACTGCTACAAAATAGGGTTGCAAAGTACAACTATTGAAGGTGAGGGTGCCAGGGTCAAATTGTATGTCTCAGAACTTTTTGATTGCAATACGTGTAACCTGCCGACCGTGGTGATAAAATTGGCCAAGTATGGAGAGCAATAGCGGTCGGTCGGAGATATAGATGGAGATAAAGATATCTCAACCCGCCAATGCTGGAACCCGTGTTTATAGAAAGGCGACTATGTATATAACTACAAAGTGATAATACAAGGGAATAATAAAAGGAAAAAAAGACCAACGAGTCTGCGGTGGAAATGTAAATCATGGAAATTTTGAGTGCAATATGCATATCAGGGAAGAAGAAGCAAAAGACTTCGAATGCGCTAACCTGAAACACTGACTAAGAATTTGAGATTTCATGAATCCATGAACAAGAGGATCCAAAATAGGGTTAGAGGTCTGGATGGTCAAATTGTATTATTCGGAACATTTGAATGCACAATCTGCAACACGGAAGAGGGGATGATGTCGGAACCCGGTACTCAATTTCTATGTTGCGAATGGATGGATGTGAACTATTTTGTATTGCTGTGTGTAGTTGTCACTTGTAAGAGTCATTAGTAAGAGAATATCAAATGTATATTAGGAAGCACATTTGTCAACCGTGGTACAGTGAAGCTTGCGAGTTCGAGGAGCACGCGATAGAATTGTAGATTGCCAACCCAACAACCATGGACATAAAATTGCCTAAGGCGTGATTATATAGATGGAGATAATGAGAGCCATAATACAGGGGAAGAAGAAAAGGGAAAAAGGAGAAAGGAGTTGGCGGTGGAATTGTAGATCAGGGAAATTTTGAATACAAGATGTGAACTTGGTAGTCAATTTGTATATTGCGGAGGACCGGAGTAAATAATTTGAATGCATAATTTGTAACACGGAAGAGCGGATGATGTTGGAAGAGCGGATGAGGTTAGACCTGCACCTATGTACAGTTGTTAGTACTATGAGGTAATTTAGTATTGAAAATAATATTTTAGATTATGTTAAATACTTCATAGGGATTAGTATCCGTAAACAATGGCAATCTCCACCCCGCCAACCTTGCATTCCTTGTGTGAATTCATATATCATGGAACTTGAAGGACTATTTGGAGGACACAGAACAATAGAAGTGCAATGTCGAGTCATCTAGTCCACAGCTCCGCTTCTCAATTTGTATATCGCGGAATTTTGGGTGCTATTTGTAACACATGCAACAATGGAGGGCCAATTTTGAGCCCACTCACCCGAGAACCCATGATCAGAAATGTCGGTAGGTATGAAAAGGAAGAGTTGTCGATTCAATTCTCCATGCAAGGATATGGATGGAACTGAAATTGGTCCCAACACAGCAACTGTGGTCATAAAATTGGCCAAGTATCAAAAGCAACAATAGTTGGTCGGATTTGTCGTCTGATTGTATAGATGGAAATAAAGATATGCCAACCCACCAACTCTGGAGCTGCATATTTCGTGAAACTACCAAAAGGAGGATCCAAAATAGGCTGAGAAGGTATCTGTAGAGGAGGCGAGGCCCATACCTTCTAATTGTATTGCTCCAAACATTTGAATGCATAATCTGTAAGACGAAAGAGCGAATGATGTCCAATAGTCAATTTGTATATTACAGAGACTGCAATTCCAACTGTTTTGTACCTCTGTGTCTAGTTGTCACTAATAAGTGCTAATTTAGTATTCTAAATAAATTTTTAGATACTGTTAGATACTTCATATGGATTGCTCGAGAACCCGCGATAAAAAATGTCGCTAGGTATGGAATGTGGAATTTGTGCGTGCTTTATAGAATATCATGTCCATATTTTATAGTCCCATAATACATGGGAAGAAAATAAGGGAAAAAGGATGGATGTGTTGGCACTGGAATTGTAGATAATATATGGGAACAAGAGAAGGGAAAAAGAATTAAGTATCTCACAGAAGAACATCAGGGTTCACAAGCGCCGGCCCCACAACGGTGGGCATAAAATTGGCTAAGTATGGAAAGGAACAATGCTCGGTTAGATCTGTTGTGCGAGGATATAGATGAATATGTTAAAGCATGAATTGCAGATGACGGAGGTATCTTTCATACCAATTTGTCCACTTGACACTAGTAAGAGCATTGTTGATGTATATCAGGAAGGATGCAAAGTTGCTAGGGATGGAAAGTAACAACAAATACTTTGAACAAAGTCGATGTGTATGATGAACCCGTGGTGAAATTGTAGATCACAAATCTTTTCAGTGCAAGATATATATTGTGGAACAATAAGCAGCTAGGTTCACAAGCGCTGGCCCCGCAGCGACGGACATAAAATTGGCCAAGTATGGAAAGGAACAAATCGTTGATGTTGTTTCGCTGCAACATGTATATGACGAATCAAGGGACATAGGTGCTGGGTACCATGAACTCGGGGCCTGGTGCCCAGATAACTGGGCAAGTATTGGCCAAGACAAAGTTATGATATCTATTTCAATATTTTTCATACTAGCATCTATCAATGAACAAAGTTTTCATATTTATCTGAATAGTATTCATAGTAATATATATTAATGGATTGGTTGTTTCAAATGCAAATGATCTCCCAATCTGCAAGATGCTTCTCGGCTTGCAAATTTCACTAGAACCTCAAAAATTTTGACTGCAACATGTACATAGCGCAACAAGAAACATGAATTTGCATTGTGGTCTCAATGGAATAAAATCCTTATCATCTATTCATGTTGTATTTTTTGCAATGAGATCAGCAAATGCCAGCTCTCCATAAACATCAATATCTAAATTAAATTAAATGCAATCAAAATTTGGTGTGACTTTTAAGTAATTAAAGCATAAATTGCAGATTACAGAAGTTCTTAGGCTGGAAGATGTATATGACAAAACAATGGACATAGTTGTTTTATACCACAAACCCAAACATAATTTCCTAAGATTTGCCGAAGAGGAAGTTTTTTTGTATTTATTCCAATACTACTAGTATTAGTGTATATGCACGGATATTATCAAATAGAAGAGGCTGCAATATATCCAACAAACTTCACAGGAACATTGCGTCAACAGTTCAGCCACCTTGTCATTAGTCATTATTAATTCTATTCACGGAACCCGAAGAATGGGAGCAACACGTGTCCTTCAATTTATTTCTTCAAATATAGGGCCGTTGCCACATAAGTATGGCCTATGAAAAATTATTCTTACATGTAAAATGTAAACAAAGAACAGGCCAGGTTTTATTTAGATTGAAGTACCAGGCAACAGAAACAAAACCTTGTGTTTCATGTTTAACCACACAGGGGAAGAAGGTAGAAAATACAATTAAAACAAATACCAGAAATTGGAAAATACTGTTAAAAAATAAACCAAACTTATTCTATATTCAAATAAGGTGGGTTACAAAATACAGTCGAGGCTATTTTCGACAATGATTGCGATTTTGCCTGTCGTCGACCAATGCCTGTCGTCGACCAATTTAAAATATGTACATTGATGAAGCTTCTTCATTGTTTTGTACTTAATCGATGTTGCCAAGTACATCTATCCCACTTTTTTGAATATCTTCTCTCTTCTAGATATGGCATGCTTGCAATGCCTGTTTATTCAACATTCCATTCTTTGTCAAGTATTAATTTCCCTCTGTTGTCGAAAATTTGGGGTTTAAGGTGCTTTTCATGCAATGTTCCTGACCCTTGACATCCGAGACAACCTACAAATTCCATTCAGGCTGATTTCAAAGTGGAAGGAGTTGTTCTATGTCACAACAACTAAAGCAACAAAAAATAATTCAAGTACATAGTGACTGGTATTCTCCCTATATTCGATCATCTTTTTGGTTGAGGAGCCTGCCTGAGGATTTGTATGTGGAACTTCTTTGCTTTATTACAGTAAATTGGAAGGAACATCCAACCCAGATGAAAAAAGCAACTTTGTTGAGGTACATAACTTCTTCAGGTAGTAGAGGTGTGGCAAGTGCATCAAATGTTGCAGAATGCACCATAATTGGTCTGACAAGTGTATCAAATGCTGCAGATGGCATCAAAATATATCTTTCTTCATAGCCATGGAGATATGGTGGCCCACAGAAAGGTCTGGAATGTTCAAAGGTGATGCCAAATATGCAGAGTCTGTAACTACATCCAGAGGAAGCCGAAAAAACTTTCACAAAGAACATAGATTTCTGTCAAGTCGGCTACCAGACCCACATGCAGGTCATCATACTATGAAATAGAAACTTTTGCAGTGATAATATGTCATTTTATCCACCCATACAGTTTCTGCTACCCACCTATGAGGTAGACAAATACTTGTGCAATCTGTACAACTCAATACACTTGCCAAATCTGTGTTGTTGGAAGAAGCTATATACTTAAACGAAGAACTATTTTGCACCCAACCTCAAAATCCATTACAATTCCCAGTAATAAAACAAATAATTTCAACCAACAAATCTCCAACCAACATTTTCAATGAACCAAAGCATCAAACACAGGGAGAACACCAACCAGAACATACTTGTTCTTTTTTTTTCGTCGTCTTTGAGTTTCTCTTTGTATAACAGAGTTTTGTTTTTACTCAAAGCTCACATCACATAAACCCAGGCTCTATTCTTTCATTTGCTTGTTAATCGCATCTCTAAGTTGTCTTACATGTGCATGACCAGGAACATTAGAACGGAGGCACCCTAAAGCACAACTCTTTGATCATAGAGAGAAATGGCAATAAGTATTTAAAAGCAAGGCTAGATGGTCTGTTGTAGATTTTATGTTGATTCATTTTAATGATAGATGTTCTCGATATTTTCACTTATTAATGCCAATCTTTTTGAATATGTATGTTCAATAGTGACTACCAGCACGTATTAAAATTCCTATATCTGAGCAGATTCTAAAATCTGACATCTAAGATATGCACAATATTAAAGAGGGACATGATGTCAAGGCCTTTGTGGGTGACATGTTGTGAAATTTGCTGAATATTTTAAGAAAACTAAAACTGCACAAGAAAAAAATAAAATAAAAAGTATTTTGCAAATTCAAAATCCAGGCAAAAAGAAATTACCAGATCCCATAATATTCTCTTGTCTATTCATTTTAATGGGAGATGTCCTCCAGTTATTAAAGGCCATCATTTCGACATGAAAAATATTAAAGAGGGACATGACATCAAGGTCTCTGTCGCCGACATGTTTTTGAACTATGCTGAAGCTTTGAACAAAACTAAAACTGCACAAGGAAAAAAAAAATTGCAAATTTAATTCATTTTAATTGGAGATGTCCTCGAGCTTTCTAGTTATTAAAGCCCATATTTTCAAACTTGACTGCTCGGTTCTAACTTTTCAAAGCATATTTAATGTGTATTGGGAAGCGCAGAAGGTAGCGGGGATGGAGCCCTATGTAATAGACGTTACTACTATTGTTCTGTTTTTGTTAATGAGCATATGTAAAACATACGCAAAGAAAAGTAATTCGAGAATGATAGTTGTTTTGCAGGAGCCCTTGAAATTCAAACAATGCACAAGCCCTATTTTCATTTTGTATATCGCGGAACTTTCCGTGCTATTTGTAGGACATAGAACAATAGGGATCGAACCTAGAGCCCGCCATCCCAAGAACCCGCGATCCAAAAAATGCTCACTATTTTTTTTTGTGTTTTTTGTCCACCAGGGTATGTAAAACGCACGTAAAGTAAACTATTTCGACAATCTTAACTATGGACATGACGGCCTTCAAATTCAAATAGTCCACAAGTCCGATTGTCAATTTCTATATCGCCGAAGTCTCCGATTGTTAATTTTCAGCCGCCTACCTTGACAACACGTGATGCAAAAACTGATTAAGTATGGGATGACGACTTCGTCCAGGTTATATATATCTACTCTATAAAATTACATATTTCCTATGTTTAATCTATGTTGTCCAGGAAACCTATAATTTGATAAATTTCAATGTTTTTTGTCCAGGAGCCCTACTGTCAAAGAAAAATAATTCGGAAATGCTAATGTATACACTGTAGTTTGATACAACCTATCTGCGAAGGCGCGTCCATAATACTGGCTAAGTATGGAACCCAACTGCGGTCGGTCGGAATGATCGTGAAATTATCGTTGTTGATCGATTGTCAATTTGTATATCGTGAAACTCTCCGATTGTCAATTTTCAGCCGCCTACCTCGTCAACCCATGATGAAAAAACTGGCTAAGTATGGGATGATGGCTCCGCGGTCCAGGAAACCTATAATTTCATAAATTGCATTCTCTTCTACCCACGATTCTTTTAAAGAAAAATAATTCGAGAAAGCTAATGTATACACCGAACACGACCTGTCATAGTCTGATAGAACCTATTCGCAAAGCCACATCCATAAAAGTGGCCAACTATGGAACCGAACAACGGTCACTCAGAATGACCACATAAACGCGAAAAACTAGAGTCAAACACAGTTTACAACAGGAAAGTAAAAGGGAGAGAACAACTATATATCCCACATAGAAAAAACCATTGTCATAACTATAAAACCATAGTAACATAGAATCCATGTAAAAAGCATCGACATCCATCAAATATATTTTTAGGCCAACAAACTTTGCTTCAATGCGTAACAGATGCAATTTACACTGCCTGCAATTCTTTAGTCTGTTATTTTATCTTAATAGTATTCTATGCAAACTGCAGTGCAAAACAAAA
>CBVK0100848767.1:0-13544 GCA_900067695.1 Picea abies | reverse complement strand
ATGCTTGGTCCCAGACCAAGACTTCCATGCCCCAGGCATGGTTACCCTGGCTGCAGTCCAGGGGCCCTAGACATATCTAGGGTCTTCAATCTCTTCCTCCTAGACCAAGAACCCAATGCCCCAGGCATGGGTACCCTGGATCCAGTCCAGGGGCCCTAGACATATCTAGGGTCTTTAAATGCTTGGTCCCAGACCAAGACTTTCATGCCCCAGGCATGGTTACCTTGGACCCAGTCCAGGGGCCTTAGACATTTGTCTAGGGTCTTTATCAATTTGGTCCCAGACCACATACCCCAGGAGTGCACTGGGGGCCCTAGATCTTGTCTAGGGTCTTAGCCATCCTCCAGGAGAATGGCTCTCGCTGCTGCATGTAAATTTAACACCACCTCCAATAAAATAATATATGTGCCAAGTCAAAGAGGTGAGAGCATGCTCCAATGAAGGTCAAACGATGACAAGTGTAGCTGAAATATCCATGCAATAAAGATGAGAGAGCACCTAGGAGAGGTGCACCCTAGAAAACTATGCCATGTAACTACATCAACCACCCAACAAATAATAAAATATCTCCATGTGAAGTGTGCCCTAGAAAGAAGTGCCAAAAGTGGTTACACCTCATCAATGCTCATGCCAAAACCATGTGTTGTTTAAAGTTTTCCAATGCCATCAATCGATTTCCCCAAACCATGTGCACAGGAGAAAGTGTGCCCTGAAGAAGTGTGCCAACCTCTCCAACAATTGCCTTCCTGTTAGGACACTTTTTCATCCTCCAATCAGGTCTGATAATTAAAATTCAGTGATGGAAAAGTGGCTAATTCAAGGAGGGAAAGCCCCAAATTGTCACAAGCAATCCTCCTCTCTGTTCGAGCTGGTGCATGCCAACCTCAGGGGGGGAGTCCCTAGGTACCGTGCTGCGGATTTCTACCTGATTTTCTGCAAAAACGCACCCAAAAACAACAGCAAAAAGGCTTTTGATATCATTTAAACACTCTGCCAAAGCGTTAGGAAAAGATAGTTTTAAGTTGCTTGGAGGGATCCTACAATGTTAGCGTGAGAGAGATGAAAGAAAAAAGAAAAGAAACCACTTAAAAGATAGATGAATATCACAATAAATGGTAAGAACTACTAATCAAATTGCAAGGGTAAGAACAAAATGTTGAATTTTCCTTAATTACGTTAACATCAGATTTACCATAGCAATTTAAACGTCTTTTGCATGCTCGTTTCTCCATAGGCGATGTTGCACCATTGCCACCCAACCATAGACACCTACTCGTGCCACCCCTGAGCATAACATATACATTCTGGGAAACCCTTCTACAGAAGGGGAGAAAACCCAACAACCTTCTTATAGAGAATATCCTTGCCAAGACAAAATAACCAAGAACAAGCTCTATCTACTAGAACAAACCACAAAGAAGATAACCCAACAACATAGATGCAACACACCCTAGCCAGAGCGCTAGGGTGTCTAGCCTCCACTAGCACACCACCAAGAGATAACCAACTATGCAACTGCAACTCATTATAGCCAGAGCGCTAGAGTGGCTCTACCAATACATCACCAAGGCCAAGAGAGACCCTCCATATGCGCTCTTCTTCCTTCTGTAGTTGTAGCTGTAGATGCAACTCTCTCCACCAAACTTGCGCTATAGATGAGTGAGAGAGTGTGTAAATGAGGAAGTGTCACTCTTATTTATACTAATATGTGTAGTGACTTTTCTAGCAGGGCCGACTTGACTTTCTGGAAAATATATTTTCTGTTTATCTTTTTTTGGAGCAGACTTTACTTCTGGAGCATTATAATTCTTCTTTATTATTTCCATGAGGCCGACTTCTCTTCTGGGATCTTCTTTGGCTTCCAATGGTTTTCCTTTAACGTCTTGGCAACTTCATCTATAAGAAAGGTTATCCAGGAGGTGAATACCTCCCGCAACTACCAGAAACATTAACACTCCCTCTTAGCGAGGGAGGTATTCTCCATGATGTTTTTTCTCTGGTCCTCATAGCCTCGCAGGCTATGCCATGGTCCTTCGACCATGCCATGGTCACGTAGACCATGCTACTGGTAGTGTCATCATGTCGCACATGGCTACACCCAATGTGGACCTTTTCTAGGGCCTCATCACCACTAGAATACATTAGGACCTACTCGCTCGTAGTGTGGCACTAGGACCTACTCTCCCATAGTGCATCGTCAAGGACTTACTCGCCCATGATGTGTCCACTTGGTCTACTCTCAAGGGATGCTGGGCACCAACCTAGTACAACTTATCAGTCCATTGATAAGTGTCATACTCAACTCAGTCCATTGAGGAGTATCGTCATAGAAGAATGTCTCATGAAGCTACAACCATCAATACTCCCTCTCAACGAGGAAGGCATTCTCCAAGCATATCTTGTACTGTTCTTGGTATTATTCTGTCATAGAAAAGTTTCTTCATGACCCTCATTAGCTATATTGATGATCCATCTCCACAACGATGTGTCTAGCACCTCGGGTCGTTCTTGTCCCATGACAAGAATTATGACCACATCAGAGCCACATTCATCTCATAGTTGATTCTGGAATGTCACATTCCCACATGATCTTGAGCATCTTTAGATTCTAGAATGATCAAGATCAGTCCTGGAATGTACATATTCCCATAGGATCACTCCGTGAATGCATTTAGCTCGATGCTTTCGGACACGTGGAATTGCACCTCAAGTCTTCAGTCCGTTGAAGACTACGTCGGGGCACATCTACTCCGGATGTAGATGTTCCCTATCTCCCCTGGTCTGCAGCCCAATACTAGGAGAAGGGTTGGCCCGATGCAATTCACACACATTGGAGGAGTCCTCAGTCCATCGAAGACTACGTTGGGATTAGAGTCTTCAGTTCATCGAAGACTATACTAGGGTCCCAAACCTTCAGTCCATCAAAGACTACCCTGGGATCATTCCCACATGGTCAAGTTCGTCTGACCAATCTTGTAATGTCTACCTGATATCCTCTTGGAGATCTAGCAACAACTCGAATCTTCAGTCCGTCGAAGATTACATCTAGGCCTATTCCCACATGATCAAGTCCGTCTGATCAATCTTGGAATATCAACACGATGTTGCAATCATCGACACTCCCCCAGGGAAACATTTTCATTCCTGCCAAGCTTGTCCCAGACAGAGGCTTAGCGCAAAATTCAAATGTCAACTGTCTACTCATCTGTGGATGTGTTGGAGCCTCACTGCTCGGAAAAGATCCCTTGGCATTCATGCCAAGAGCACAACCTCTACGGATGCCATCATGTTCAATACAAAGCTTTGGAAGACTCGTCACCATCTTCCCCAGAGTGGGAAGAGCTCTATAATGCAAATGAGCAAGTCTTCTACGCCACGACTCACTCAGAATGATAGAATCATGCACCAGTTACTGGTCAAACTGTCAATCTGTACAAACTCCTTGTCTGGTCAGACTGCTTCATGTCTCAAAATAGAGACCATCTAATAAGTTTCCTTCTGCAACCGTCACTATAGCTCCCTCTTAGACCTATCACTAGTGACATGCCTCTGAGGTAACCTACCCAGAACAAGAAAAGAAGAACAACAACATTTCCATGGCAACCTCCATGGAATTTAACAATATAACCTGTCAGGAACAGACAACAAAAAAACAATATCTCCTAGAGGGGAGATAAACACATGCATCTCTAATATTAAGTGGTTAGTATAATGATCATAACTCCAATAGATAAAAAACACAAGATTGCAATGGTGCCATAACAACTAGAGGCATATCAAAACAATCAAACCTGGAGGTTACGTTGCTCATTTGAATGCACTGAATCTGATATCTCTCTGGATCTATGATTTGTTGCTTGGACAAAAGTCCATTCTCCCACAAAACACCCTTAAGATAAGTGGCAAGGTAACTCTCACGATCTTTCTTCCAACGATTACACTGTTCTGAAGGAAACCAAGCTCTGATTCCATGTTGAATTCTTGTTAATTACGTTAACATTAGATTTACCATAGCAGTTTAAACTTCTTTTGCATGCTTGTTTCTCCATAGGCGATATTGCACCATCGCCACCCAACCATAGGCACCTACTCGTGCCACCCCCGAGCATAATATATACATTCTGGGAAACCCTTCTACAGAAGGGGAGAAAACCCAACAACCTTCTGATAGAGAATATCCTTGCCAAGACAAAATAACCAAGAACAAGCTCTATCCACTAGAGCAAACTAGAGAGAAGATAACCCAACAACATAGATGCAACGCACCCTAGCCAGAGTGTTAGGGTGTCTAGCCTCCACTAGCACACCACCAAGAGATAACCAACTATGCAACTACAACTCACTCTAGCCAGAGTGTTAGAGTGGGTCTACTAATACATCACCAAGACCAAGAGAGATAAAACCTCCATATGCACCCTTCTTCCTTCTGCAGCTACAGCTGTAGCTGCAACTCTCTCCACCAAATTTGCACTATAGATGAGTGAGAGAGTGTGCCAAATGAGGAAGGTGTCACTCTTATTTATACTAATCTGTCCAATGACTTTTCTGGCAAGGATGACCTGATTTTCTGGAAAATATATTTTCTGTTTATCTTTTTCTGGAGTCGACTTTACTTCTGGAGCATTATAATTCTTCTTTATTATTTTTTGTGAGGCCGACTTCTCTTCTGGGATCTTCTTTGACTTCAAATGGTTTTCCTTTAACGTCTTGGCAACTTGATCTATAAGAAAGGTTATCCCGGAGGTGAATACCTCCCGCAGCTACCAGAAACATCAACACATAATACCAACAAGAAGGAAAGTTCGTCAAAAACACCACTTCTTTATTATAGGCTTGCCAAAGGATTGATTGCGCCACGATAGACAGGTCTACAACTGATACAATGATTATCCTTGCACAAAGAGAGAGTAGCTAGACTAGAAAATAATGAGAGAAGAGAAGAAAATGTGTATGCTACTGCTGCAAAAATCCGACCCCAATAATGTATCAAAACCTCAAATATATAGCCAAGAGAAGGCACACTTTACCACAAAACCATGAGGGTGCATAGGAGTAGGAGAAGAGTGTATGCGCATTAGTGAGGAGTAAGAGTGATGATGACACGCGCACAAGGTAAGTAAGTGTGAGAGTGAGTCAACTCGTGTGATGTGGAGAAGTGTTAGTGCATGGGGGTAGAGAGGAAGGGGGTTAGCGCACTAGCTCCTTGGGAGAATGTGCATGGGAGAATAGAACTTAGGGAATTAGGTGAGCAAATGGGAGGTGAGTAGTGAGGAAATAGGAGCTAAGGGATACGAAAGAATGCGTGCCAAGAAATGAGATGAGTTAAGTGAGTGAGTGTGAGGGTTCCACGTGCATAAGGGAGAGAAAACACACCCTAATTTTTAGGAGGCATACTCAAAGATAAGAGAGTGAGGAAATAGAACCCACACATGAGATTTAGGCTCTAAAGAGCCTCACTTGTGGAGGAAAATGCTTAGGAATAGGGAGAAGGGCGAGTATGGGGCTCATGCATGGAAGGATGAAGGAGTGTGACTCATGAATGCGCCACACATGTGAGAGGAATGAGAGAGTGATGGCACACTTATGGAGAAAAGATAAAGTGAGGGGGATGAGTAATGGATAATGGAGGAAGATAATAACGCATGGAGGATGGATCGGATTAGATAAAGCGCATGGAGAAGGCTATTATTGGCCAAGAAGAGACATGCACTTAGCCAAGAGGAGTTGCGCCCTATTTAATAGGGACAATGCACATTAATTAGGAATTAAAGGCTTTTTAATGGAGTTAACTTGCATGGAAAGTGAAGTTATGGCGAGTGGGAGAAATTAAGAGAGAAAATTAAGCCATGATTGGCTCAGTCATCTCCATGGGATTGCCACCTCATCAATGCACCCCCTTCAATTAATTAATTTGTGACTTTAATGCTTTTTTCCTTGGAAAGTGTGCCCCTTCATCAAATGATGCCAAGTAGATGCCACATGTCACATTGAATCATTGCTACCTGTCGGAATTTGGCCCTGCCACTTGTTACCTCCGGAGCCAGCCACCCCTACTATAAAGTTTAAACAAAAAAAAATACTAAAAATAGGGTTAGGCTCCTAAAAAATAGGAAACTATAAAAAATGTCCAGGATGACTAGGAGAACACTGCCATGTGTCATATGTCTAAAAATAGACAATGCTAAAAATATAATGTCCTCGTATGTCAATGATATCATATTAATCCGATTCGATTTTTTGAGAGGATTCGAAATATGTGATCATAATTGACATGCGAGCCTTGGTGCTCAACCTGCTAAAAATAGAAACCGATGACAAATCACCTTGAAAAAAGTCCAAAAGACTTAGAATGTCTCAAGGATCAATATTGTACATTCAAAATCCTGATCTGAGGCCTGGAGCTCAACTTGCTAAAAATATAAAGTTCTTGCATGTCACACGAAAAAATTCCATCAGGCTCAGAATCATGCAAGGACCAACCCTGTATGCTCAATACTATCAAATGGGTCTCCCATCACTTTCTCCTAAAAAGTAGGGTCACTTGCCATATATAGACATCTCTCTCAAATGCATGGGAAACCAAGCCAACTCTATCTCTGAAGCAAAAACAAACATATACTAGTCATGTACCTGTCTCTGATGGGAACCAACCTCCGACTCACACAAGTGCTAAACTCTGGGAAAATCTCTAAATGCTAGCCAAAACAATGCATGTTGGCTCTTAACCGTCAAGATTATCAAGGGTGAAAATCTCGGGTTTAACAATGGTGACTCAAGGGGATGGGATCCCCCTGCAGGATGTCGAGAACCATATGAATCTATGTGTCTGTAAAACTGAAACTGATGCCCTGCGAGAACTTTGTAAGATGTGAATGATGCTCTGTGAGAACTGAAAGAATGTACCAAAATAGACCCCTATAACTATGTGGAAGAATAAAAGGTCCTATAAGCTGATCAAGAAGATCCTGTAAGCTGACCTGTGATACCAAAGCCTGCCCAATGTGCAATAGAGTCAAAGCAATGTAAACCTGCCACTGAAACACTGAAACACAAGGGGTCTCATCCAAATCCGCTACCTGCTACCACCCAATATGTACACTCCTCCTTGTGGTAAATGTGCTGACGTTGACACAAGGGAGAGAGTCACTTAGTCAAATGTCAATAAGGTAAACACTTGCCAAGTGCGAAGGAACACCACCAATAATGACAGTGGGTCCTAAGGTACGAGCACAACCTGTCACTGTGAAAGATGTCTTGATGTCGAACAATGGCAAGGATCGTCCAACCAAGGCCCAATGATACCCACCCTTGTCGAATGCGAGATAATCGCCAATGAGGCTAACAACAACCAAGGTGCTCTACTTCTGGGTCATCTGTAGATAATGTGTCGGAGTCGATACAGGATGACCTGCTGCTGAAAGGAAGAGCAATGATGTCTCTCTTCCCTCAATGCAAAGTGATAACTCAAGAAGATATAAGATGAAGAAACTAGGTACCATATCCCTATTGCTAGATGAGGGGGACGATTGTCTCAAAGCAGAAGACTCAATGATAAGGAATGAAGAGACCAAACATAAGATGACTCAAGACTCTCCTATGTCTCTTCAACTACCCAACCTAAAGGCTCAACGCTTTGGGAACATGAACAAACAGGACCCCATCCAGGATCACTCTAATGATAGACAGGAAGACTCAACATATGAAAGACAAGACACTCAGATTTTGACCTAGGAATAGCAATAGTGTGCAACCACTATTCTATGAAAGGAAAGACACTCAAGACATGACCACATGCTGATATAATTTGGCAAAATGAGCGACACTTAAACAAAGGCTAAAAATTACATACTGAAAGGAAAGACACTTGCAAAGGAAAGGTAAATTGTTGTCCCTAAAAACTAAAAATCAGCAAGGACATACTGAAATGACATGCCGAAAGAAAAGACAACTACCCTTAAAACCAAAATATTTTACTTCAAGGTTGCCATGATCAAATCATCATACTCAAAGGACCAATGCAACCATGCAACCAAATGATCAGTTCAACAAGAAAGATCAACAAAGTCAACCTTCCAAGGGGACCAATCGCGAAGTCTCATATGACCCAAAAATGCCTTGATATACTTGCTAATGAGGGCATAACTAAAGGGTGTTGGTTGGGATTTAGAACATGGTTTTTCAACAATAATTAATGTGAATGCATGAGAGCCAAAACTCTTAGAATCTATCTGCTGAAATAAATCCATCATTCTGAGCTCAACTGGATCATGATGAACTCTAATATCCAAGCTCTGATCAATCACAGGGTCCCGAAGAACAACCTTTGGTTGCAGGATAATAGGCAAAGTGTAAGGGACATCATCCTCTCGTTGGAAAATTGGCTCCTCTTGCTAGAATGGTATTTGGTCAAGCTGTTCCTGGACCACTACTAGGATGGGCACGGATGAAATCTCCTGCTGATTCATTTCTACTTGGTTAACCTGTGGTTCCTCCTCTGGAAACTTTTCATCATCACTAATGCGAGGAACGAATGAACACTCTTGAGTATTCAAATATACACCTTCATCTCCATTGATCTCTGCATATGGCTCAAGTCGTGTAGCTACTGGTTCCTGATCATCTAAGCCCGAGGGACCATCACCCTTCCCATCTCTAGGAACTTGACATAGTGCAAATTGTGGTTCATCTTTAGTAACAAGGACTTCCTGCACTGCTTTAACAACCAGTAATTCAAAGTCATGGATCGGAATGAAGCCGTAGGCTGCAATAAAATGTCTTTCTACCTTAATAGCAACAACTTCGGCCTCCTCCAAATTTTGACATTCCTTGTTCCTGAGAAATATACCAAAAATTCCATCAAACGCCTCAAGATAAAAATTCAAAGCATAAGAAGCATTAGGCCTCATAGTAGTAGGGATTTTATAATAAGTCTTAGAAAAACGAACATTAAAATTAGTGACAGTCTCATCCCCATTCTTTTAATATGATCAAAAACATTAATTAAGGAAAAATTGTCATGTTTATCCAACCATTATTCAATGAACTTCTCCTGGAATGAATACCATCCATCAATGGAGGCAACATGAAGGGATTTGTACCATGTTCGTGCCTCCCCCTCTAGGGTCAACATAAACATCCTCATTGCCACATCCTCGCGTTCCACCTCAAAATAATCCAACAACTTAGAAAAAGAAGCCAAGTGATCCTCCACTGATTCTCCAAACCTCCCTACAAACAAAGATAAGCATTTGGAATATTTCTCATATGCAGGTAAGTCATGAGGATAATGCAACAAAACTTAGTGGGTCAAAAACAGAGAATCTACACCTTCCTCTCCATTCGCGCTGGTGCGCGCCAACCTCAAGGGGGAGTCCCTAGGTACCGGGCTGCTGATTTGTACCTGATTTTCTGCAAAACACACACACAAAAACAGCAGCAAAAAGGCTTTAGACAGCATGTAAACACTCTACCAAAGCGTTAGGAAAATATAGTTTTAAGTTGCATGGAGAGATCCTCTGTAATGTCCCTTTCCCAGTGATGGATTCTACAGGAGTGACTTAGTAGTCTATATGTTCCCGTAGACTATAGTTGAGGCAAAAAGGGGAATAACACCTCTAACTATTGTCATTCACCAAAGTCCAACCTGAAAGTGACATTAAGGAGGTAAAAGGAGGTTTAAGTGACTTAATTAATTATTGAGGTGAAACTTAGGGAAAAAGTCACTTAAGTGGTAAGGTGAATGTCTAATTAGAGCAAAAAGGGGGGTTAAATTACTTAAGTGAACATTAAATCATTTATTAGGAGAAAAGTCATTTAATTAAGTGAACGAAGAATTAGAGGAGAGGAGGTATAAAGGGAGAAAAGTCGATCTAATTGGTCATTATGTTGATTTGAGAATTGGAAAATAGGTTTTAGAGAGGAGGGGGTCGACCTTCCATTGTTTTGTGGATTTCTGGAGGAAATCACCACCCGAGACAAGTTTCAATGTTGAGAGACACACCCTAGCCATCAAAAGTACCATTCCGGTGCTTCATCGAGCTTCATCTTCACTCTACAACAACATACATGCATAGAGCAGATTAGTGCGCACTTCACCAGGGAGGTGCATGGGGTTTGAGGACACAGTTTGGGGTCGCTAAGCTCAACCAGGGCAAATCAAGCAGAATCCTTCCAACCCAGTGGAGAGGAGACTGAGGCGCTTCCATTGTGACAGTTATCAAAGCATTCCGCTGGGTAAAACATCAAAATCGTGCTATCCAGTTGAGGGAAGTGTGCAGGGGTTTAGGGAATCCATCCGGGGTTTCAGTAGATCAACAGAGGGTCAGATCTGCAAGCAACAGATAAGAGAAGTGTACTAGGCAATAGGGTGACCCTTCTGAGACAGTTTTCAGGCCGATTTGACGAATCTAGCCACCAGGCCGAGATTTCCAATCTTTAATGCCAATTGCCATGGGTATTTTCGGTTGCATGTAGCAGATCCGGTCACACATGTAGTGGATCTTCAGTGCTGACCATAGATCCACCTATCTATACTGTTATGGGTATTTTTTTTTTAGTGTTTTGCATTGTATTCTAGCTAAGGTCATTCTCTACGAGATCTAGTTGAGGTTATTTACTTTATTTTCCCCGCATGCTATATTGTAATTCCTATTATTTTACTTAATAAAGCTAGTGAGTTGTTCTTGGTTCCAAAACAATTGCATGCATGATATAAACATATAAATACCATAAGAACCGAAACCATAAACCTTTTTAAAACGCATCCAGAAACCCCCAGAGTATCAAATCTGCTGCCAGATCACCAGTATAGCAATAAATATCAAGATCTGAGGGTTTGGGATATTTCAGTGGTATCAGAGCCTTCTTCCTGCCAGCCTGTGAAGAAGCTAACTCACGACTCCATGATTCTGGGAACTGGGGAAATTCATTCATTGGGTAGGGGTCACATCGGAGACAAGTATGTACATTACCGTAGGGGCCACAGTAGGGACATAAGAGACCGGAACAGAAGGGACTACAACCCCTTCCACATCAGTTCAGGTTTAGAGGCTGAAACAAAGTACAAAGACCACATCAATGCAGAGGCAGAGGACGACGGAGAGATGGGTCTCGGAGAGGACTACCCAAAGGGCAGTGGGGGCGGCTCAGAGCCAACTTTTGACAGTACCAGGGCGATGTTGAATGACCTAGCCAGAGGACAGTAAGAGATGAGGAATGCCATAGCACAAAGAGTGCTTAGCTCCCAGATCATTCAGAATAGTTTGAGCACGATTGGTGCTAGCATAACAAGGGGAGAAATTGGTCATACAGGACACCAGGGAGGTGGAGCGAGTGGCTCCAGTGGGAATGTAGCGGGTACATGTGGACAAATGACATCCACTCGTACCTACACTTTAGCAGGGAGGATACCTAGACCTGTATTCCCACAGTTTCAGATAGGACAGGGACAACTAGGGAAGGGACAACCAAGACAAGGGCAACAGGACAGGGGCAGATTGGGCCAGCAGATCCCTTTGTAGAGTACAAATGAGACTACTTGGCACTAGGTCCAGAGTTTCATGCAGACATGAGTTTGATGGACTACTGTTCGATCCGATATCGAAACAGGTCCAGGGAGGCACAGAGGGGCAACATGCAACCAAAAAACATAGATTTTATTAGGAAAGTTGGGAAATTGATGTGATGTCCCCATTTTGGGACATTATAACACTACAACATTTCAGAGTGTTATGCCTACCCGAGTAGCCAGATAGGGGTGACAGAGAGTTCAGGAGATATTGAGGGGTTTATTTGGGCCCCAATTGTATCGTTCATCATCAGGATCCATTTCACACAACTGGGCTTTGGTTCCGTTGCATTCCGATGATTTCCGTAATTTTGAGTTATTATGGGTCATATCTTAATTAAATTCACTAAGAAGGTCATAATGGGTATATTACTTGGAGAAACCTCTTAGTGTAATAGCTCATCGTAATCGGGAGGAAGAGCATTACAGGATAAGATGATGAGAAGTGACTTTTAGTGGCCGGAGAAGCCATCAGGATGGATAAATCACTTTTTAGAGGCAAAATGGTTAATTAATTAATTAATAAGTGATTTAATCAAGGAATAATAAAATAAAGTAAAAGTCACTTGGAGGGAAAAGGTCAACAACGAATTAGGGTTTCGGGAAGCTATAAAGGAAGGGTAAAGCAACCTAATTCATTATGCATTGTTATGATTTGATGTTGAGAGTTCCCAAAGGAGGAAGAGATTCGACTTCTACTGTTTTGTGGATTTCTGGAGGAAACCACCACCATTGATAGGTTTCGGTGTTGAGAGACACACCCTAGCCCATCGGAGATACCATCCAGGTATTTCAGCATGCTATTTAGGAGTATCCAGTTATCAATGTTGCACAGCTCAGCCAGTGGGGGCTCAAGTTAGATAGAGGGTTTGTGTAGCTGCACGAGATCAGAGTTCAGATTGAAGTTTCCTTCCGACCCAGTTGAGATCCAACCAGGGTGCAAAGATTGAGCCACTTTGCATCAGATTCGGATGGTGGAATCCTTCAGAGTGCATCATTCAGCCATTTAGGGTGCAACTCTTTTGGAAGGACAGTTGGGGTTATAGACGGAGCATCAGAGCAGATCTGGGGTAAGCCTTCTGATCTAGTTCCGCATTTGGTGAGGCAATCGTTTTGAGTCCTATAGCAGCCGATTCCGTTGGTGGAATCATTTGGGACACATCCAGAGAGTGAGGAGGTGTGCAAACCCCTAGGGGACGAGATCCGGAGCATCAAAGGCCAGATCTGTCATCCGACAGTCACCAATATCATTCTAGAAGTCAGGGCGCTTCTATTGGGACAGTTTCCAGCTCATTTCGACGGGTATAACCTTTCGGACAATTTTTCCAGTTTGTAGCGGTTACCGTGCTTCTCTGGAACTGTCGATTTTTGCCGATCTATCCGTGCATGCATAAGATCTGCCTTCATCTTCTGATCACGGATATTTTATGTTATTTGCTTGTATTCCAGTGACGATCCATGAGATCTAACTGAAGACTATCTTATATATCTCCAGTATTTCATTGTATTTCCATGCTTGAATCTCATAATACATATTATTGGGCGGTTGATGTTCCTTTTTTCGCATGCATCATATATATACTGTTTAAACCATAACATATAACATGCACATGCAACAACCACAAAACATCTCAAGCACATAACTAAAACGCATCCAAAAACCCCCAGAGTATCAGATTTGAAGATAAAACGCATCCAAAAACCCCCAGTGTATCAGATCTGTGAGACAAAACACTAGATCCGTAGTAGATATCTTGATCGCAGGATCAGGGATATTTCAATTGACAATCCCTTCTTTGGACGGTTTGGCTAAATGTTCTGCTCAAGCATGGGTGCAGAAGCTTGACACGTATTTCAAGCTCAATCAGATGTCAGAGTCGGAGTTGATTGATTTTGCTACATTGCATTTGGAGGGGGAAGCTCACGAGTGGTGGTACCATGGGTTGGTGACCTTAGGTCATGTTATCCCCGATATCTA
>CBVK0100848764.1:0-12107 GCA_900067695.1 Picea abies | reverse complement strand
CATTTTTAGGTCTTTGACCAGCCACCCAATCAGATCAAGCCGAGATTTGGATGTCAAATCAACTTGGAAGCTGAACCAGAAGTGGGTGGGAGGCCGACCAATATCATAAATGCACCATTCTCAGGTGTGCATGGCTTTTAGCGACCACAGTCGCGCATCATGCGCATGTGTGCTTTTCTCTCATTTCTGGATGGTGCATGTGCACGCACGTCTTGTGTAGTCATAGCGCACTTTGATTTTATCACTGGTTGTATAGGTTTGGACCTTTTGGAAATGATTTTTTGGTAATTTTGGTCCATGGGTGAACTCATAACTGTTTGAAGATGTTGGATTCCTGTAACCATTTGCGAATGAAATTTCAGTGATAACAAGCGTTCCCACCAATGCCTCAAAAATATTTCCACATCCTATCACCCCTACCAACATTGAACCACTAGTAATTGTTCAAGCTGATGTAAGAGAGATATCGAAATATTTGTAGCACTGATAGCTAGCCACTTCTCTCTATCCTTGATTAACAGTATAACCGATGAATGTATGTTGACAATTTTCAGAATCAATGTAACATGGGAAATGAATCTGAATTCAAATTGGCCCCTACCAATGTTTTCCTCTTGATGGACCTCCAGCTCTAGATGAGATCCATGTTCAATTCATTGACCTATAGCTTCAACTCCTGAAGGTATTTGAAGGCATCTAAGATTATGCAATTATTCTAGATTTCCATGCTTGGCTCTCGTGGCACTTGAAAATCGTGTTCTTTAGACAATCGAAGGGGCTTCTAGCACAAGAAATCCAATTTCAAAGGCCTGCTAGCCATAACTTAAAACAATGGGGAAGTTAGAGATACATTTATACCAGGATTCTTTGGCTTTAGAGCTTTGTTAAGTCAAGAAAGGATAGGGAATCAAACGAGGAAGCATAACACATAAACAATTATATAGTCATCAGAAAACGAGACCATGCACATGCCACAAGTATTTTTTTATTTGTTTTCTATTGTCAAATATTCCATATGGTAAGGGTAATGAAAGACCCATTTCTTTTATAGTGAAATATCTCTCTTCACATAGTAAATCCAATTACATACGCAAATGTTGTTTGGTGAGTGGAATATTTCAATAAGGCATATGTCACTCTCAAGTAGAGTGGGTACACTTAAAAGAAAATTATGCTTAATATTTTGTTTAAAAAAAATCATTTTTATAATTGGAAATGATATTTAACGACTTTTGGAAAAATATTATAAATTTGTAAAGAAAGAGAAGAAGAATATAATGAAATTTGTAAAAGAGAAAAGAAGTATAATGTTTTCATCTTCTTATTGAAAATGATAACGTTTCCTCATTGAAAAAGAGAAAAAGAACAAAAAATTATTTGAAAGCTTCATCATGTACCAAATGTTTTTAATAAAAATGTTCATTTTGCAGTGGTGGATGTGTCTTGGCCCTATCTTGAAATCATAATAAGAGGCTCTAAAGAACACTTTGTGCTCGTGTATGGTGGATGATTTCTATTATCACTCATATGCACATGAGTGGTCATTACATATTGTAGGGTTAACTTGTAGAGATGCTTGTGAACTATAGATACACACTCATTTTTGGTTGAGCATGATGGTATATATTTGTGTTTGATTGAGCATGATGGTAAGTTTGAGATACATGCCTTATATTTGTGTTTGATGATGGTGCATTTTGAGCATAATGGTACTCCTTGGTGTTGATGATGACATGTTCACTTGTTGCATTAGTGTTATTGGATGGTGATACATTCTTTGGTTTCGTGATACTTCATTGGTGGAGGGATCATGTGTATCTCACTTATGAAATTGAGAATTAGGAAGATGGCAAGATGCGATCTTAATGCATAATGAAGAATTTATTTTATTGTGACTTTGATACAAAATCTTCCTCATCCACACATAGACAAGGGACCAAATTTTAATAACTTATATTTTTAAAATGTAAAGATTATGTTATTTTAATAAAAAGGCCACCCCTTTATTATAATTCACTAGCCTAACCACAAATCATGCAATGATTTGTGATGTTCCAAAGTGAAATGATTTCATAATACATGATCTGGTCTAAAGGGGCCCTTTCTATTTTATGTTATAACTTAAACATATGATATAATATGGAGGGGGGTCGTATGACCATGACACATGAAGCATTTTCTTATCCTTAACCATGGCACATTATCATTAGTCGTCGAAAAAACATGAAGGGGGCCGTGACTCAACTAGATTTCTGCCATAAATAAATTACCTCGAGGGATTGAGCCGATTTGGTTCACCTCGAGTTGTGTCATGAATCATGAGAGCTAAACGATCCATGTGTAATGGGGTTGTTGTCCACTTAGCTATATGAAGTCATCACAATAAACGATTGTTCGCTATTCCAATGTTTTATTTTTCGCTTTTACAAATGTTTTATCTTTGTCTTCCAATGTTTTGTCTTTGCCTTCACATACATTTCTAATTTTTTATCTTTGCCTTCACATACAATGATATTTTTATCTTTTCCTATGTTTTATTTTTAATTTCTTAGATTAATCCTTGATAGATAATGAATACCATCATCATGGCTCTAATAAATAGTAGTTAACTGGCATTAGGCACTGGAATGTCTGAACAACCTTTTCATTGATATACCTAGACAACTTAAACAACTTTCTCATCGCTATCCCTAGACCACTTCACCGCCTTCTTGCTATCTAGATGACCTAACCATCCTCACTTCCTATTCATCGCCCTAGCTACTCATACCCTTGCATATCTCTTCAGACCCTATCTACAATGTTGTAGTTTACTTAATACTAAAAGTTCAATGGATCGATGAATAATTAAAGATATGCGACCGATGTTATGAAAGGAAGTGAAGAAGTAGGAAATGACCGGTGATACCTATGAATTTTCATGGAGGGAATAAGCTAACTAATCAACTCATAAATAATCTACCCAGCCTAAGTGAGCAGGAAACCTCATGGTTCAAAAGGAAACCTTAGTGAGTAAACATTGCATGCTCACTTTTTTTACCCAAATCCATAGGCACCAGTACCAATACCAACAATTGCATTTGACCTCGTGAAATCACCCATTGGTGAAAGTTGCAATTCCCACATGTTGATGCTGCTATTTATTGGGCATTGAGACCACTACCTCACTCTCTATATATTCACATGTTCATGCTGCGATTTACTGCAGTCGACACCACTACCTCACTCTCTATCTATTCATCATCAATGCTTCATGAAGAGATAGATGTAGTCGAACCTACAACTCTTGCTTTCCCATTACTCCATTTCTAGGTTCGTAAGCGGCCAACTGTATCTGGAGGGAGGCAGGGTAGCATAAATGCAACCCATGAAATAATATATGGATCTAAACCGGGAAAGAACATAAACATTGGGATGACACAAACATCCAACAAGATGCATTGGTCAAGCGTCGACCAAGAAAGGTCCCAATCCAAGAACAATAAGCTAGACAGTATCACAATAGATGTATTACATTGCCTTATAACAAACTTGCATATACTTTCTTACTGAGATGACAAAGATATTATTTGCATGAGTCTGTCATCATAGCATCCAACCAAGGGCATCAAGGGAGGAGGTGTGAAAAATTTGGAGATCATTGCAGTGGCTAAGACATCATTTCATGAGAGGGGCCAACCTCGATGCTATCATCCTACATTCTATCTATTATAGGATTTCCTACAAGACGTTGCTCTTGCTCAACCTCTAATTGGCCTCTTGCATGAGTGGGAAACCTCTCCTTAGCCTTGGCCTCAATGGTGGGCTCCTCCCATGCATTTTTTGAAAGATGGAAAATCAGGATTTTAATCTAGATGGTGACCTTCTACTACAACTTCCAAATGGTAAAGCAAGTTCATGCAGTGGTGTATCTTTCGATGAGTTTTTTGCATCTTTCTTATTGAGTGCATGAAATGTTCATTGTCATGTCCTAAATGTCAGGTGTTCACTTAAAAATTAGCATAAATGGTAAAACAATTTCATGCAATGGTGTAATTCTCAATGAGTTTTTTGCATTTGTCTCACTAAGTGCATGAATCCTCCCAAGACCGCCACAAGTTCCACCGTTACAATCATTCAAAACTTTATCAACCTCTTCATGGGTTCATCAAATGGATGCTAGTTGTGGGTAAATAACTCGAAAAAATAGGCCACTTGCTAGGCCCAATCGGGGGAACTCATTTCACACTGATAATTTTCCTACTACTGGGTGGGTATTGTAGTTCGGGACCTTGGGCCTAAAATTATTTATTAGAAATACTACATAGAGGCAGTGGTTGAACCCATTAGTGATTAGGATTTGAATCCTATAGTTTTCAAGTGGTGAGCTAATATGTATGAAGGACAAGGAAAGAAGAATGATATCCCTCGTGAGATTCTAAAATTATGAGGAGAATGGTGTGGTTCCCTTTAGAATGATTCCACTCCGATGATATATTTGTATCGGATATGCCGAGGGGAACTATTATTTCCTCCCCTTCCATGCTCTAGTTAATCTACCTAGAAGTGTCCAATCTAGCTTAGAAACCCACAAATCCAATTGCAAAGCAATCCTTAGGTCATGACTCAATGAGGTAAACGGGAAGGGATCTATAAATGGAAATAAATATGTTTCCAACCCTAGTATGAGAGGACTGAGTTGGGCCAACCTATGGTGTATCAGTTGTCACGCTTAGTAACGCCAAGCAGGACTTCCTACAATCCTGGTAAGGTGAATACCTCAAGGTGAATGCCTCGGGTTGAATGTGGAAAAGTGTATATGGGGCTCTAAAAGATATGTCGGAACCCAGGGCAACACCCTTACCATGTAGAAAGATATGTTATCATACCAAAATGTGTGGTAATAAGAATGTAAATACTTGGTTTTGGCTATTGCTCCAAAGATGAAATGCCCATTGAGAAATCTTGATCTGTTGTTGTCACCCATCAAAGGAAGTGGTTTACCTAAATATCCCTCATCCTGGTACGGTTGGCACAAATCTAGTATTCACAGTTTTCCTTGATTTGGTACCGTTGTCGCAACCCGTACCTAAACAATGCTTTACCACTAGATGGTCTAGTAAACTGTTGTGATGGCTTGGCATGTTTCATTGGTTGTTTAGATTGCTTGGGGTTAGGGTTAATTAGTCTAGGTGGGAAGTGAAATTGATTGAATGGTTGTGTAGGTAAGGATTCACTTGTTGAAGCACCACTATAAGAATAAACTAGATTTAAGGCAGTGGCTTTGAATTTGGGCATCGAAAGATTTTTTTATCGATCAACTAAGATGGTATTCTAGTGTTGAGAACCTCTTCAAGAGAGAGGAAATATGTGCATTCTCAAAGTCATAGCCAACTTATTTTTCATTTTTATTATATAAACGAATAATTATGGTGCATTTCCTTTCGAGCCAAATTCAAGTGGGATGGGTTATCAGCTTGCTAGGAGACTCATAAATAGGGGCTCTACTCTCTCAATTAGGGACCTCCATTATCTATTTTTCCCTTCATATGTTTGCATCATGGTCCATGTGTACTACTACAGACATCAGAATTGGAGGCACCAGGGGAACGACTCGCTAAGAGGAACTTTCGAGGGTATCAAACCACAAATGGGTTTTCCGGCTGATGGGCAGTCTATCCATCCTGCAATATTTTTTCACTTAAATTCCTTTTGCAACATGGTTCTATCCTTATATTGAAATAGGCAAGTCACAAAGGTGGTTTTGTCTTTATAATTGACAAGCCTGGTAAGCTCCAATGTTTTATATAGAATTTAAAATTTATTTTTATAATTGAAGATTTGGCATATGATACATTATTTTCAAATATCTATTCCAACCAATTGTTGTTGCAAAATTGTACTAGACGAAGGAACTTAAAATTATTATTTAAAAATCATTGAACAAGTTAGTATGAGAATGGTAGTTAGGCCTTAAATCAATTATTTTTAAGCAAATGAACTTTTAGAAAATATTTGAAACAAGCTCCATACTCATTAGATTTTAAACTAATGTGAAACAGTTGCACTAGCATTTTCGAGACTTCACATGCATAATGAGGTTTTATAATATATAAAAATAGAAAAAAAGATTCTAAAATGTTGATTTTTGTAGCTTCGGGAGGTATTCCCACTAGAGGGCAAGGTGTTGGGCATGTGGGGATTTTCGTTGGCACCAATTTTGACTTCTAATTCAGTGAAATTGGCCTAGAAATGGGGCTAAGGACTCATGGGAAAGTTGATAGGATTTGTGGGTTTGTGTGGGGGTTCCACACCCACAAAGAGGATTAAAATATTCTAACTGATTTTTGAGATTAGGAAGGGTTCCTAAACTCACTCATTGGACTCCTATATAAAGGAGAGATGTCATTGTGACATTAGATCATCATAGAGTGACATCATGGAGTTAGCATAAGTAAGTAAACACTTGTGCTAAGGGAAATGGATATTGTGGAAAGGAGACTTCTACACCTCAGTGATCTTTCCTAGGATTTTGGATCAGAATACGAAGGTGAGGAAAGACGCACGTGCAAAGAAAACTGACTTTTTGTATTTATACACTATTTGTAGGAGGACGAAGTGCATATCTATGTGGGTTGTAGAAGGACGAATCACATATAGGGTATATGCGGTTCGCAATAAGGAAAACAACGTATGTACATGGTTTTATAGTAAGGTGAATCATGTATCTGATTTTATGGGCAGGCATAGGTCTATACAAGCCGACATATGATGTCAGCAAGCAATACATGTGGTCTACAAAAAATTCATGAGCAAAAGAAATTTCCATAATATTGTTGAGATTTGTTTTCTGATTTGTATGGTTATTAGGGAACAAGGTTATTCTCATATTTGATGACGTTGAAGGACAAGTTTGTCCTCAGATTTTGGTGATATTGTATTGGCTGGGAGGGCTAGTTTTGCACTCAGGATTTCTGATGATAACAAGCTTATAGAACTGAAATTGTGTCGCATGTGTATTAATGATTCATCTCTGATCTTTGTGTTTCCGATGCATATATTTTCAGTCAATAATTTTAGTGTATGTTGTTTAGTGATAACAACTAGGGTTTTACTATTAGATTACTAGGAAGCAATTTTCAGATATGAAATTAGTCACATAGAGTTTCATGTGAAAATTGACACAAACAAGCTCCATATTCATTGTATTTTAAATTAATGTGGAACAATTACACTATGATTTTGGGACTTCACATGCATAATGAGGTTTTATAATATATAAAAATAGTAGGAGAATAGTTATCCCAACAAAAATCCTTGAAAATGGCATTATATTGTCTATCTCTATTTTATAAGCATTTAAAATTATATTTGTAATAAAAAACAAGCCAAATGCAAGGACATGGAATGGTCGCTTCATAGGTAGCATTTATTATATATATATATATATAAAACAATTGTTGAATTTTTTTTTTAAATAACCAGTAAATTAGATCTATACGTTTATATTCACAAATAAGAATTTTATTTTGTCTTAAACTTCCACTTCAATTTTAATTTATTTGATTACATGGCTATCAATATGTAGATCTGCACATGTCTTAAACTTCCACTTCAATTTAATTTATTTGATTGCATGGCTATCAATATGTAGATCTGCACATGTCTTAAACTTCCACTTCAATTTTGATTTATTTAATTGCATGGATATCAATACATGGATTCCCACATGCATGCTTTGCTTTGAATTTCTCTGTTAGCACTGAGAGTCAAATTTAGACTATTGTAAGTGCAAGCCCAATACCCATCAGAATATAAAGGTAAGTGTTTATGATAAGGTGGAAAATGGATGAAAAAATCAGAAATTAATATTCTCAAGAAGTTTATCTTACCTAGGAAGGATTGGATCTCTTTCTTGGACCTAGGGAGAGACAAAGTCTTGATGTCCTCTACTCTACTTGGGTCAATTTTTACCCCTTCAACGGAGACAATATGTCCCAACAACTTACCTTACTTCATAGTAAAATGAGACTTATTGGGATTAAGTGACAATCCAAATTTCCTACATTTCAAGAACACCTTCTCCAAATGTTGATAATGTTATTGATCATATTTTGAAAACATTGTGATGTCATCCAAGTAGATCACCACAAACTTATCGCTTTCTCCAATAAAATAAATATACATTTCACGCTGGAAGGTTTCCCCTGCATTCATGAAACCAAAGGGCATGTTAGCGTACATAAATGTACCCCAAGGAGTGGTGAATTTTGTCTTCTCCCTGTCTTCAAGAAAAACATAAATCTAATTGTATCTTGAAAATCCATCAATCATGGGCATCCTAGCTGAGCCTACCACCCTTTGCAAAATATTCTCCATCTTAGGCAAGGGGTAATTATCTTTCCTAGAACACCTATTTAAATTTATGAAATCAAAACAAAATCTGATTTCTTTATTCTTTTTTCTAACAGGGACAAGATTAGCAATCCACTCAGAATAACTCAAAGGTATGATGATATGAGCATCAAGCAATTTTTTGACCTTCTTCTCCATGATGGGTAGCAACATAGGATTGATTTGCCTTAGTTTCTATCTAAATGGATTGGTATCACCCTTCAAAGGTATTTTATGCTCAATAATGCTTATATCATAACTTTGCAAATAATCATACTTCCAAGCAAAGACACCAACAAATTCCTTTAACAATTTGATATACTCAGCTCTTTGTTTTTCTGACAGACTACTAGATAATTTGACATACTTGGGATTTTCATTATTACCTAGATTACACTCTGTCAAATCAACAACTTCATTTGAACCTCTCACTTTCACAGCCACATCATTACTATAAAATAATCTCTCCAAAGGAACCAATCCCTTGGGAATATTATTGCTAGGAAACTGGACAATCTTGTTCAAGAATTTATCAGCATGAGGACTATTTTCATCATCTGGATCTTGATCAATGTGAAGAGTAAAAACTTCCTCCACTATTTCCAGAAATATTTTTATTTCAAGATCATCTTCAAAAGCCTTCCAATGTTTGAAATTGTCACATATAGAATGCCTATACTTTACCTCAACATCATACTTGAGCTTAGGAGGTACTGGGACTTTAAAGTTACTATAAGAAATAGCTAGGGAATCAACCAATGCATTTTCTTCCCTAGGAACAAATGATATGTTGAAATCTAGGAAGAAATTGTTAATTATATCCCATACCTCATTTTTGTAAGTCCTCATCTTGGGATGCTTTGCTTGATATATATTTATGATCTGATGTACAATCAACTCTGCATCTCCAAAATCTGATAATTCTTCAATTTTCATATCTTTAGTAGCCCTCAGACCCAAAACTAAGGCCTCATATTCTGCAATGTTGTTTGTGGTTTCAAATTCCAACTTGAAAGACAAATTTATGACTTCTTGAGATGGGGAAATGAAAACAACTCCAACACCAACACTATCTTTATAATATGCCCCATCAAAAAACATTTTTCAAGTTTGAGCACCTTGTTTGACTATTTCACATGTTGTTGGTGATGGATTTCTTATTTCCAGAGGTGACTAAGGAAGATTAGTGAGCTGCAGAATGCTAGATCCCAAATAAGTGTCAACAACATAAATAGGATGGTTTGTGGGATTACCTTCATCACTAATAATATAATCTAGTTGTGCTTCTCTATACAACCTTCTATGTTTAGCCCTAAAAATAGGTATTGTGGCATAAGAGAAATCCATTTGCAATGTCCATCCCAACCTTTTAATCCATGATCTAGACAATAACATCCCAAACTTTGGGGGGACATATGCAACTGCTATATCCATGACTATACTCTTCATGGGAAATTGAAAGAGAGTAAAAACTAAATATTTAATCACCCCTAGGAATTTCACTTTTCTTGAATCAAAAGAATATAGATCATGATATGCTTTGGTGATCTCTAAACCCAGTTCATCCATGATAGATTTAGGCATTAAGTTATGGGATGCACCTAAGCCCATCAAGAAATTGTGTAAGATCTTATCATGTACATTCAATGAGGTATAAAAATGAGAATAGGAGTCATCCCTATCTTCTACTAAGGGCCCCAATATAACTGTAGGCTTTTCATCTTGCAAATTCACTGAATTTGTTGAATGGAAAGAAAAATCAGGCTACAACATTTTAGAAATGGACTTCTTGAAATATTCATTCTTTATCAACTCTAGGAATGGGACTGGAATTTTTATCTTTTGAATTTCACTCTCAAAGTTAAAAGAATATGTGGATTTCATAATTTCTTTTACTTCTTGGATGGGGACTTTAACCACAGGATGATTATTTTATTCTTCATTTCCTTTCTTTGGTGCAACCATTGTTTTCGTAGAGGGTTTTGATTTTTTAGGTTGATTGGATGTACTAGGATTTCCCTCTTTCTATTTTGACCTCAAGTTGTACTTATTCTGATTTTCATTTGTTTTCTCTCCCTTACTTAACTCATTTAGTTGGTTTTTCATCAGAGACTCTTCGTAAGAAGATTGATTTAGGTTAGGGGGAGTAGATGTGTCTCCCAGTCAGTGAATTTCTTGATCAACTTCCTCATTTTATCCTTCTTCACCATCAACCAGATTTTTTTGAAGGGGGGTCTAAACCTTTTGATATTCTTTATTCCTCTGATCTCTTTGAAGAATTTGAGGTGCATTATTTTTTCCTCTGAAATTGTTTCTATTTCCAAAATATTGTGTATTTCTATTGGCTTGTCTTCCCTCAAGTTTCAACTTTTCCATTTATGTAGAAAGTGGCTTGACTAACTTAGTCAATTCATCCACCTAAGGGTTAGTTGTTGAAGCATCAAAAGTATAATCTTATGATTTGTGTTTCCTACTATCCCTATCAAATCTTCCTCTTAATCTATCTGCAACCAGTATGTTTGATTTCACTTCTAGGGAAGCATCTTCCATATGGGCTAGTGAAGTAGATCTTCTCTCTCTTAACAGAAGACAAAACTCAAGGTCAAAGGCACTAGCATAGGTTAGTTTGGAAGAATTTTCAGTAGGCTTGATCTCAATAGGGATTTTATTATACATTTTTTTAAACCTTTTTGAAAAGTTTGATACTGATTCACCTTCTTTTCTTTTGAGAGCCCCAAATTCAGTGATATACTACAAAAAATCCTTCTTGTCTCCCCAATAACTTAAAAAGGCATCATCAAGGGCTTCAATCCCAACAATTAATTTAGGAGCTAAACTCCTAAACCATTTTCTGGCTTCACCATCAAGACTTTGTACAAAAAATCTCATCCAAACATCCCCATTGTAAATATTCAGACTATCGACATAGCTATAAAATGATGCATGTTGTTCTTCTGTAGTGATACCCCCCTCTCCTTTGAACATAGGAATATAATTTATAGGTTCATACCTAGCCACCACAATGGCATCCATTCTATTATGAGGAGGATTAGCCCCTGCCATTTGATTAGGGAAAGGTGGATTCTAAATTCTAGGAGATGTAGGAGGTGATTTGACAAGCAAAGATGCAATATGTATATCATGTATCTTGGGAAAAAGAAGAGTATAAGATGGAGGAGTTTCATACTTAACAAAAAGTGGTTGGGTATTGGAGGTGGATGGGGAAAAATCAAGAGGAACTGAGGTTCCTTCTTCTTTGGTCACAATAAATTTGAAATAATGGGGAGAAGGATAACCTAAGAGAGGAAAATATTCCATACTCTCAAGAATAAACCAATTTACAACTTAATGGGATGCAAGAACATCAAATTTTTCAAGACTTTCTTCTTTCATCTTAGGAGAAAAAGATGAATACTCTACAGGGAAATATCCTAGTTTAGAATTTACAGGAGTTTCAACAATAGGAAAATGAGAAACAACAACTGGAGTATGGAAAGTAGAGTCAAGTGAATTTCCAAAAGTACCTGAGGATGTGGAAGAGGAAGATCCTTGAATTGTTCCCCCCTTATTTAAGATATTTTCTGGATTAGGTTCATGTGCAATGAGAGGTGTCTGTGGATTCAACCTCATGTGTCTACCTTTGGGAGACACTGCTGAACATTGGAGTCGCTAGGTGCAATATGCAGTCTTCTATTTACTGATTACTATGTGTTAGACAACTGAGAGGGGGGGGG
>CBVK0100848762.1:0-24891 GCA_900067695.1 Picea abies | reverse complement strand
TGTCTCATTTTTTGCCTCATTTTTCATGTTGCATTAATTTTCTTTTCCATTGTTGGGTGATTTTTCAGCATATGGTTTTTTGTCGATGGTTTTCTATTTCCAGTTGAGGAGTTAGGGTTGTTGACTAATCTAGGTCATTGGGTTAGGGTTTTGGATGTCATTGGCTTCTATATGTATATTGTATTGTAAACAATGTATCATGTTAATGAATATAGAATATGTTGGTTTTCCTGGTTTGGGTTTCCAAGGGAAAAATATCTATGTAATGTGTGTATTTGTCATTGTATCTTTTTTGTTATTTTACTGAAAATCCATTTGCAGTAAATAATTGTACAAGGTTAAAATATACAGTTGTAGCTTCAGGAGGTATTACCACAAGAGGCCAAGGTGTCAAGCATGTGGGAATATTCGTTGGCATCGGATCAACCTTTTATTTTAGTGAAATCAGCCCTGGAATGAGGTTAGGGATTCATGAGCAAGTTGATGGGCTTTATGGGCTTGTTTTGGGGTGTCACACCCACAAAGAGGAACAAAATATTCTAATTAATTGTTAAGTTTAGAAGGGGTGCCTAAAATCACTCATAGGACTTGTATATAAAGGAGAGCGGTCAATGTGACATTTTCTATTGTGGAAGAATGGAGTTAGCATAAGTGAGTCTGCACTTTTTCTAGGTGGCTTGGTGTTTTAAGCAAAGGGAAATTTTGCATGGAGGAAAATATGGCCTAGAGGAATAGAAGTTGTAGGGAGCGAATTGTAAGGAGGTTTCCGTACAAGGGTTTTATGTACTTGTACGTGAGTTGCAAGAAGGAAAAGTGCTTATGTATGTGGGTTACAAGAGGAAAAATCACATATGTATGCAGGTTGCAGTGGGAACAATCACATATACATGGGTTGCATTGGAGAAAAACACGTATGTACACGAGTTTCATTAAGGATAACCTGGTATATAATTTTTTGGGCAGTAGTAGGCTCGTTCAGGATGACAAGTGACATCATCAAGTCATATAGATGGTTTGCAAAAAAAAATTGGGCAAAGGAATTTTCCAGTAAACTGTTGAGGTTTGGTTTTCTGATTTGTATGGTTATTGGAGGACAAGGTTGTCCTCATATTTTGGTGATATTTGTATTGGCTGAGAGTGTTAGTGTCCTATAAATAGGTTGATAGAGTCTAAGTTTGATTCTGATGTGTTCTAGAATCAAAGTCATGCCTTGGCCTTATAGAGACCATGACAGTCTTTCTTAGGTATGAGTGCGTTAGTGAGTATATGAGTTTTATGGTTCAATTTCAATAAAAATGATTAAATAGGGTCTTATAATTGTTGATATTATGGTAGCTACGGGAGGTATTAACCTCCATGTGTAACCTTTGACGAGACTAGAATATCCTAGGAAGCTAGAGAAACCCTAAGTTGTTGGATACGAACCCTAGAAGACAAGTTGACTCAAGAGAAAATGTAATATTAAGTTCTTAGCCTCTAGGAGTAGAAGTCGAACCAGTTAGGGCACTTGGAGGACTATAAATAAGAGGGCGCTAGAGCTCATTTGACACACTCTCTCTCTCACAACTGCATAAGCCTAGTTGTGCACAAGTTTGTAGAGGAGTTGCAGTTGCAGCTGCTGTTGAGTTGAGAAAAAGGTACAAATATCCTCCTTATTACCATGGTTTATGATATATTCTTGATTGAATTTTCTATGAATTAGAAATAATTAGGAAAGAAAATGATTAAAAAATCTTCTAGACATGTTATTGAGTGATATTAGAATAACATTTCTGAATTTCGGTTTGAATTGTTTGATTTTATTGTAGAAATGGACAATTATTGTTAAACTCAAGATAGTTAAGAAGATTATGAAGATGCATCGACTATTGGTGATCAAAGAAATCAGGCGCAAAGTAGTTTTGAGGAAGATTGAATCTCTATTTTGTAATCTTTATAAATAGTAAAAGCAATCTCAAGGATCTCTCGATCCCCAGGATAGCTTAATTTACCCATGTCATTGTAATATATAGAGGGTAATGAACCATAGAGACACATCCAAGAAATTTATCCAAGCTTTCATATCTCTAAATTGCTTTGTGCAAGCAGTCCATTGTAAATGATTTACCAGCTATGGAATTAATGAAATCCTTGAGCATTTTAATCATCTTTGCGTACTGAGCTTTTAGTAGCACCACCTTCTGAAGATTGTGGGCCCAGTCGGAAGGAGTTAGTGTCTCAATATGTAATCGTATCAATTTTATTTCAGTTCTGTGATTTAAATTTCTTTGCAACAGTTAAGATAAATGCACGAGTGTGTTGATGTTTTTATAAATTGGTTATGCTATTTAAATTACAGAGGATAGATGTGTCATTTGAAGGTTATCGATCATTGTTCCATTTCCCATTGCTGTAGTTTATTTCTTTTGAGGTCCTCTCATTTTCACATACGTTGTTCCTTTTATTAAATTTTCATTTGTCGTTCCTTTCACTTAAATTCACATTTGTTGTTCCTTCTTAATTTTACAGTAATTCGTTGTTCTTTTCCAGCAGGTTAAATAATCATTGATATATTGATTCATTAGGTGTTTTCACAGATTAAATTATTGTTTCTTAGTTAGATGAATTCAAAAAATTGTTTGATGTTTTAATTCACAGTGTGTTAGTGATCAGATTACAATTCTGTTGAGTAAGTTCTTAGTTTCAGAGTTTTCAATCAATGTGTGAGGAACTTGATTATTGATAAATTGAGATTTGCTTTAACTACATGATTTTAACCTCTACAACTATCTGCATAGACTTTGTTGATATTCTCGAAAGAAAAGACGAATCCTCGGTTGATAAATTAATGTGAGACTAAGGTTGTTTTTAGGACATATTTAGAGCCCAACAGTTGTTGTAACTGGAAAATATTTTAGTTTTGGATTGGAATTTCTCTTGTTTATGGTTTGGAATTTCTTCTTGGTATGCTAGCTCTGGAGGGAGGTATGCTACCTTGGTTGGATATTGTGTCTAGGGTTTGCTTCTGAAATTATTCTATCTATCAAGGTTAAGGTCTCGGGGGTGGCTTCAAACTATGGTTGGGTGACAATATTATTGTATTGTCTATGGTGAAATGACCACACTTACTTTTTTGACAATAATAAGGTTTTGAGTCATGTCAAATAAAAAACCTTGTCATTTGTGTCCAACTTGTCTTATAATATGGTTTGTCATGTCATAAAAAAGTTATGATGAGGGGTCATGTGAATCATTCAAAGTTGTGTGTCCAAGTCATATCATGTACAAGCATCTCATGTGATTGGATCTCCTTTTGTCTTGTGACATCACCGAGTGACAACTTGTTGCAAAAGTTTTCACAGTCGTTGCGCAACTGTCCTAGTTATGTTTTGGGCAGTGAAATGAGGTTTTTCTTGTCAATTTTTGAATTAGAACTTTGATTAGTTGGAGGATGATGGAACAACCATTATGAGTGCTAAGAGGGATATTAAACAACTTTCCATTTAGATTCCATTTTGTAATTTTGACATATATTAGGGTTTTGAAGTTGATGAAGAAAATGATGTGTTGAAAGGGAAATGAAGTGGTCCTAGGGTTGCTTATCATTATCTTGAGTGTCAAATTATCAATCAAGTACCCTCAATCATCATTAAGATACAAACAAGTAAAGAAAAGGTGAAAAAGAAGTTGCACAACAAATTCCTTGCGCAAAGTCTCCAGGGCATGCTGCACAAATTCTAGAAATGATTATTTTAGTAGTCAACTTCAAGTTCAGTTTATGAACAAATGGAAAGGAATATTTGAAAACTGAAAGAGTATTTTGTCAAGAACAAGTTTATCTACAGAAACCTCTCTCAGTTTCTTCACAGGTGTCATGGTTAGGAAGAATCAAATGGATCTTTACATCTTATTTTTCCAGATTTAAATATTTAATGATTTCCTATTTAAGTCATTATCTTCAGTTGCGGATCCCGAGAAACTGGAGAGGAATTTTAAAAACTAAGAGGTTTTTCTCAATCATGGGTTCTTCTACAAAAACTCTCTCATTTTTGTAATAGATATTACGATTCAGGAGATATGATGACATCTTTGACCCCTATTTTCCAGCAAACTGGCTCATCTTTTCTAGCAGATAGTTCATATTTTATTGCAAAAATATTTTGTAACTGTAGCTTAATTTAGGACGGTAGTTCAATTCGAATTTGGAAGGATAGGAGATATATTTTTGTATATATTTTATGAATCCAAATGAACTAGGGTTGGGGGAAGTGTTGAGGAAAGTCCATTGTACTGTGCTATTTTTTTGAATATCTATATGAATGAATGTAGAAATGCAAAACTTTTATTGAAGCAAAGATTCATGATGGTGATGTTATACGTGAGTTTATTCTTGTGTTCAATGCTTATCCCATTTTCTATTAAATCTTCTAGTATTTAAACTGAGATATATGTTTGGAATTCATCTTTCATTTGATGCTCCATTCATACAATGAGATACTTGTCATTTTTTTAAGATTGCATGTTTAGAATTCATCCTTAGTTTGGTGCTTTGCTCATGGAAGTTTATTCTTTTTTGTGATTCTTCTAAAATTACATTAAGAAATCATCCTAAGCTAGATTCTCTTGGTGTAATGGGTTGTTAATCTTTTCTTTTCTTCTGCCATCTCAATACCGATCTAATTGTTGAAAAACATCATCTACCTTTGCCTCTATTTTTTGTAAGTACACTACCATCCTTTGACAAGACATCCTTCAGCTCAGATTCTTTGAATCCATTGCCCAATGGTTTTTTCCTCAAGCTTTTCCTGCCAATATTTTTAAACCCCAAAAAACAAACCTATCCTTTTACAGAATCCAACCTCTGTTTGTTCATTGCTAAATATTTTGAGTTATAATCAGTCATTGGACATTTGAGAGAGCCCTCTCGGGTTGGAATGGTCAGAGTCCAACCGAAATTTGGTTTGCAGGTTACCTCTGTGGTTTTCTTCATGCATCCAAGGGAAATCATGAAGTGATAACAAAGAGGACAAGGTTTTCCTCATATTTGGTGATATTGTATTGGTTGGGAGGGTTGGTTTTTCCCTCATAATTTCTGAAGTTAAAAAGATTACATAACTAAAATTTGTGTCTCATGTGTATTGACAATTCATCTCTGATCCTTTGTGTTTCCGCTGCACATAATTTCAGTCAATAATTTCAGTGTAAAATTGTTCAGTGATAACAACTAGGGTTTTACTATTAGATCACTATGAAGCAATTTTTAGATCTGAAAAATAGTCACATAGAGTTGCATATGAAAATTGACATGGAATAAAATCTTTGGATTTGAAGAGAAGGGGATCATCACGAGACACATTTGTTGGCTACAAAACTAGAGGAGTGTTGTTCTTGTTCTCGGCAGGTCAAGATGGTGAACACATTTAATATTGAGGACAGGTTGTAAGGGGCAACAAACTTCCGGGCATGGAAGGCTAGGGTTCTTCTCTTGTTGGAGGAGAATGAACTCAAAGAGTATGTTGAGGATGTGGTCCCTATCTTGACTGATCTAGTATATTTTGCATTCCATAAGAAGAGGGAACTGAAGGCCAAGTGAGTGTTGCTAGAATCCGTGAAGGATCACTTGATCCCTCACATTGTTGAGAAGACATCTTCCAAGGAGATGTATGATGCTATGGCAGGTCTATACCATAATGGGAATACATGAAAGAAGTTGCATTTGAAGCATCAACTTCAAGTTGTTAGAATGTCCAGTGAGGACACAATTGTGAACTATATTATGAAGATTACACAGATATGAGATCATCTTATGGCCATCGGTGATAAGGTGGAGTATGTTGAATTGGTGAATGTGGCATTGTGAGGTCTTCCCAGGTCTTGGGAACCATTCGTGTAGGGGATCTATGCACAATACAAGTTACCAGACTTTGATAGACTATGGATTGATTGTATCTAGGAGGAGACACAGTTGATGTCCAAGGATGATATGGATGGTAAGGTGAAGAGTAGTAGTGATGATAACTAGGACCTTGTAGCTCACACTAGGAAGGGCAGAAGAGGTTCTCTTGGGATAATGGATTCTCTCTCTTGAGAGAAGCATCTCTAGAGTTGATACATAAGAAGGATATTAGTAAGATCATATGTTTTGAGTGTCATGACTTTGGGAACTATGCCTCACAGTGTCCACACCAAATGGGAAGGGGAAGAAGGAATCAAGAATGAGCAACAAAGGTTGATTAGGTTGCAGACATGTTCCAGAGGGAGATATTATTGGTATCCACCCTTTCAGGTACAGTCTCCAAAAAGGGGACTTGATCGGTGGATAGTAGAGCATATTTCCATATGACAAGTGTAAAAGAGTTATTTGACACTTTTAGAAAGACTAGATCATACTTGTGTGTGGAGATTGGTATGGGAACCAAGACTGCAGTACAAGGATTTGGTACAATATCATTCAGATTGAAGATAGGTTAGATACTGAGGGTGTCAAATGTGTTATGGGTGCCACAAATCAGGAGGAGTGTTCTCTCAATCTCATAGATTGAGAAGAAGGGGTACCATATATTATTTCAAGATGGATATGTGTTATTTGTGTTGAAACGATCTAGCTTCTTATCAACAATGGTTCTTGGAGTTAGGGAGGGAAACTTATATAGGATGAGGGGCCATCCTATGAGGGTCATGGCCAGGAGTAGCAGAGATAAATATGAGGAGGAGAAAGTAGCTCCACCAGTGGTGAGGGAGGTGGCCCCACCAGTAGCACATGTTCAAAGGGAGCAGGTATCTCCACCAGTGATGAGGCAAGTAGCCCCACCAATAGTGTTGGCTCAGAGGGAGCCAAAGTTCAGAGGGATTCATCCCTTAGGATCCAAGAGGGGGGATTAGCCTCCCAAGACTATTCAGAGGATATTATACTTCAAAGGAGGTCAATACGTTTAGAGGGAGTAGATGGCTTAGAATATTGTACTGACTCAGAGGGAGCATGCAAAATTAGAGGGATCATGATTTCAGAGAGAGTTAGTTGGCTCAAAGGGAGAGTTATCCATTCATAGGGAGTTCCCCCTCAAGCTCATGTGGGAGAGAGGTATATTATAGGATTGAAAGGACGGTGTCTATAGTGACAGAGGAGGAAAACAATCAGGAAGACATGAGAGTAGGATTTGCTTCAGTCACAAAGAGAGAAAACAATGAGGTATATTTGACATCAGGACTTACTTCATTGACTGAGGATGTATCTAGTCAAGAGGAATGGAGAGAAGGACTTGTTTTGGTGATAGAGGGAGCAGTTAGTTAGGAGGATTGGAGTGAAATTGTGGTAGAGGAGATAGAGTCACTCCTAGAGTGGGAGATAAAACTACATCCAGATGATGGTGGATGGGTGATCCATATTTTATGAGAATAACGAAATGAATAAAAATATACAATAAAACTAGTTTCTATTCAATAAGGAAATAAGCTAAAACTGCAAAATGCAGCGGAAAACAAGCTTGCTAGAATGGTGGTGGATTATCTCTGAGAAGAGATGTGACGACTGTGCTCATTCTTAAGAAGATCAATACAATGAGCCTCTGAAGAAATTTTTACAATAAACAGGAATGTCAAAAACCCTAGACATCCAAAAATCTAACCCTAGGAGATGAAGCGCCAAAAGTCATGTGGGTGGGCCCCGTTTGGGTAAGTTAGTACATCAACTTCCTGGGGTCGTAACTTTTGTATACGATATTCGTCTTAGGCGCACGATAGCCTATTCGAAGGGCCTATTCGAGGACTACACATGTTTCCATCAAAATCTAACTCAATCTACAATTTAATTGTGGTGATCCCTAAAACCATTGTTTAGGGCCTCAAAACGACCCTAGAAGTCAGGGACCCAAAAACTAGGAAAAAAATTGCCAAACTGGAAAAATGCCAAAATGAACCAGTTGGAATAGGTGGGAGGCCGCCAGCATCCATTTGGATCAAATATATCCCCTTATGAAGTAATGGCATCCATTACATTGAGTGCCCCCATCAGATGAGGAAATGTCTGTTGAATTTGGCCACGGGTGAGCCACTTTCCTTGGTGAAAGAGCTGCCCTGCTTTGACAACATCATAAAGATGGATCCTTTGTTGGTGAGTGCCCTTGACTTGTGTGTCCAAAATATGATCACTGGATGCCTATTGTATGTAATCGGGGTTGATCTCTTTTGGTTTCAACTGTTCTTCTATCTCTGAGGTGTCCAATAATGGTGGGAAATAAGGCCGAAGGAGATACACGTTGAACATTGGGTGCAGGCCAAGGAAAGGAAGAATGTTGAGCTCAAAAGAATTATCACCCACATCCTTGGTGATGGTGTACGATCCATAATGGAGTGGATGAAGCTTTCGATGGGGCTTTGTAAGGCGTTCTTTCGGCAAGTGCAACCAAACTTTGTCACCCACCTGAAACTTATGAGGCACCCGATGTTGATCATGGCATTGCTTGTACTTGTCATTGGATTTATATAGGATATCCTGAACCTGTTGGTGGATGTGATGGATCCAATCAATGAACTGGGTTGCTTTGTCAGCTTCAGTTAGAGCAGGAGATGAGTTGACCGAGGTGACCACAAGGGGTAGTGCAACATCTATGGGACCCAATGGTTGGAATCCCAACCCCACTTGAAAGGGCCTGTGGTCAGTTGAGCTATGTAGGGCTTGGTTGTAGCTATGATGAACATAGGGAAGACTCTCATCCCATGTGCGAGGGTGCTTCGAATTGTAGATGTGCAGGATATGCACGATCATTCGATTTACGACCTCAGTTTGGCCATCTGTCTGGGGGTGGAAGGCCGTGGATTTGGTGAGCTTGGTGTCCAGTAGTGACCAAAGGCTTGACTAGAATGTGCAGAGAAATCGACTGTCCCGATCTGAGAAAATGGTTTGTGGGATTCCAAAATGTACTCAGACTCTTTCAAAGAAGAGCTTGGAAGTGGCCTCTGTTGTGATGCTCTTCTTGCAGGCGGCCAAAATCACCATCTTAGAAAAGCGATCAACAACCACAAAAACATAGTCATTTCCCTGCTTAGTGGATGGGAGGCCTGACATGTAGTCCATTGAGATGGATTCCCATGGCCTGTTAGGAGTAGGCAAAGGGGTGTACATGCCCTATTTCTTAGTGTTTGGTTTGGGAATAATGCAGGAAGTGCAGGACCTGATATACTTGCTGACATATTGTCTAAGTTTCAACCAGTGGAAATGTTTTTGCAACATTGCCACTATCTTTTCAACGTCGAAGTGTCTTGTCGCCGGAATGTAGTGGGCTTCCTAGATTGTATTCACTCACTCAATTGATGGAACATAGATATGGCCGAGTGGACACAATAGCCCATCCTGAAGATGGAAATTAGTGACAACTGCATTTGCGCCCAACATTTGGTAGGTGGTGGTGAAGTCTGGGTCTGTCTCATAGAGTTGGGGCCATCTAGAGGTCTCATGGCCACAAGCGTCTAGCACCGTAGTGAATGCCACACCTGACGGTTGGTGATTCATTTTATATACTTGATGTTGAGGTGGAATTGTTGCAATTATGTGGAGCAATTGTGATGGCGGTCATTCTACAATTTTCCTTGTGTCTGCATGAATTGCAGTGGCTTATGATCAGTGTGGATGAGTGTCTCCTTCCCAAGAATGTAATGTCTCCACTAGCGACAGGCTTGCACAATGGAGTAAATTTCTTTGTCGTAAGTAGGGTACTTACGAACATCATCTCATATTGTCTCATTATGATAGGCCATGAGGTGGCCATGCTGGGTGAGAACGACACCCACAAAATAGTATGAATCATCTGTCTCAATCTCAAAGGGGTGTTGCAGGTCCGATAATGAAAGTACTAGGGATGAGCACAAGCGTTGATTCAAATCATCGAACGCTTGTTGTTGGGACTCACCCCACACAAATTTCTCCTTACCACCACCTTTGGTTACTTGGCTAAGGGCCCATGCAATATGGGAGAATCCCCACACGAACTTGCGGTAGAAATTGGCAAGGCCCAAGAAGCTCTGAAGCTCAGTGAGTGTGGTTGGGTTTGGCCAGTCATGGATGACTTGGATCTTGGCTGGATCCACATGTATGCCATGCTGATCAATGATGTAGCCTAGGTAATGGACCTTGTCCATGCCAAAGGATCATTTTTCCAAGTTGGCATATAGCTTGTGCTGCTGCAGGGTGTGCAAAACCTACTGAATATGTTGCAAGTGTTCTTCCCAAGTCTTGTTGTAAATGAGGATGTCATCCATATACACCACTACAAAATTATTGGTGAATGGTCGTGGGATATCGCCCATCATCCTCATGAAAGTGGTTGGAGAATTTTTCAAAACAAAGGGCATGACCAACCATTCAAAAAGACCTTCCTTTGACTTTAAGGCAGTCTTCCATACATCTATCTGTTTTATCGGGAACTAGTGGTAGACAAAATTCATATCAATCTTACTGAAGTATTTGGCCCCCATGATTTGATCAAGGAGGTCGTCAATTCGAGGAATCGGGTACCAGTTTCTAACTATAATTTTATTCAGGGCTCGGTAATCAATGCAGAGTCGCCATGTTCCATCCTTCTTCTGTACCAGCACTATTGGGATCCCACAAGCTGATGAGATGGGATAGATGTTTCCCTTCTGGAGTAGTTCTTGGATCTGTCACTTGATCTCCTCATTCTCTAATAGAGAGTAGCAGTAGACTGGCCCATTGGGAAGCGATGCGCCAGGGTTCAGATCGATGGGATGCTTGACCTAATAGTGCAGAGGTACCCTGGTAGGTAAGGAGAAGATATATGAGTATTCTTCCATGACCTTATCCACTTGCTTCTACTATGTGGAGAGGTCGACCACAGAGGCCTTGGATGTGGCTTCGATCTTTTGATCATTCTGAGAGTGAATCACGAAGAATACAAACTTCCCTATCCGAGAGATGACCTTCCTGCATTGGTTGGTAGAGATCAAGGAATTAACACTAGGTGGGACTGCCTTGGGTATCCTGTACAATTTCTTGTTCAAAGTAATAATAACACTATGAGGCCTAGACTCCTATACAACATGACATTTCCATAAATATGGTTGGCCCAAAAAAACATTACAAACTTCGAGAGGGGAAACATCAAACAATACCTCATCTTTGAAGGGCATGATGTCGTATGACATGCGACATTGTTGGTTGACGCAGATATCGCTTCCTTGGAGGAGCCATCCGATGGTGTAGGGCTACGTGTGCGGCATTATCGGTAGGGTGAGTCACTTGAAAAACTCTACTGAGATGAGGTTCTTCTGGCTACCGCTATTAACGATGAATTGTAGCAGGGTACCCTTCACCCACATCTATGAATGAAAAAGGAGCTCGCCTTCCTTTGGCTCATCTGGTTCACTAGGCTGGAGCTTGGTGGTAGAAATGGTAGCACTGGGTTCTGTGTCAATGATCCATCTCCCCATTTTTGGTTCTGACTCAGATTCTAAACTCCCGTCTGATTTAGAGGCTTTCACCTCATCCACTAGCGACTGCTTTGAGTGGAAATCAACAATGTTATGCCAGGGGCTCTTATGGAAGTCTCACCACTTCCTGGTATCTTTCTTTGTATTTCCAGTGTCCTTCTTTGCTTATGGCTTGGATTGGTTGTCTTGAGGCCGTCCATATTTCTATGTCCTTTTTTTTGCGAGTTGGGGCCACCTTTTTATATATTTCACTGTGAGGGGTTCCCAGGCCCGAATTGTCGCGTCTTTTGTTTGAGCTTTTGCTCGATTTTGACAACATATCGATAGGCCGCGCCCAAGGGTGAGGTGTACAAAAACTCCATTTCGACCTGGATGTATCTATGCAGACCACCGCGATACTTGAGCACTAGATGTCACTTAGAATATTTGATACCCGGCTTGGTACGCAAGGTATGGAAGATATTTGTGAACTCGGGCACTGCTTGGTCTCTTTCCTTCCGCAGTGTGGTCCATTTTGTGTACATGACATCATAAATTTCGACAAGGTAATATTGTTCCTTAATAGCATCCCTGAAGGATTCCTGAATGACCGCGACTATAAATAATGAGGGTTCCTCCATTTCCTTTTTCTCACGGAAATTTTCCCACCAATATTTGACATGGGGAACATCTTTGAGGAGTGAAAAAGTAATCTTTTCTCTATTCGATAATTTATGGATAGAAAAATACCCTTCTAGTAGATTCAACCATTTTTCTACAACATCTACATCTATATGACCTTCAAATATCGGAATATTAAATTTGATTTGTACCTTGAAGGGGGCAATGCCTCCATTTGAGGAAGATGTGTCGCCTGTTCGTAGTCGCCGAAGGATTTGAGAAAAACTATCCATCATCTCGTTCTTATATTGTATGAGGATTCCTTGAGCAATATTTTGAAAGGATCTCCTATCCCATCGTATTTCTTTTCTCCCTCCATGAGAGGTCTCTTGGGCGTGCGAGGGATTTTTTCCTCAAGAGAAACAAGCTCGAGACCCAATTCTTTGTACCCTACCTCATTGGGGACATGCATTAAGAATGACAAGGAGTAGACCGCTATGATACCACTGATCCATATTTTATGAGAAGAACGAAATGAATACAAATATACAGTAAAATTGGTTTCTATTCAATAAGGAAATAATCTGAAACTGTAAAATGCAGCAGAAAACAAGCTTGCCAGAATGGTGGCGTCTTATCTCTTAGAAGATATGTGATGGCTGCGCTCATTCGCAAGAATATTAGTACAATGAGGCTATGAAGTCATTTTTACAATAAACAAAATGTTTAAAAACCCTAGACATCAAAAAACCTATCCCTAGGAGATGAAGCGACAAAAGTCATGTGGGCCTTGTTGGGGTAAGTTAGTACATCAACTTCCCGAGGTCATAACTTTTGTCTACGATCTTCGTTTTAGGCACACGATAGCCCATTGGAAAGGTCTATCCAAGGAATACACATGTTTTCGTCATATTTTGACTCACTTGGAAACTGACTGTGGTGAGCCCTAAAAACATTGTTTAGGGCCTCAAAATGACCCCTGAAGTCAGGGACTAGAAAACTAGGAAACAAAATGCCAAACTAGAAAACTGCCAAAATGAGCTAGTTGGAATAGGTGGGAGTCCACCAAAATCCATTTGGATCAATCCTCCCCCATTAGGAAGAAATTCTCTCCATTGCGTTGATTTCCCCCATTAGATGAGGAAATTTCTACTGAATTTGGCCCAAAGTGAGCCACTTTCCTTGATGCAGGAGCTTCCCTGCTTTGACAACTCGATAAACCTGGATCCTTTGCTGGCAAGTTCCCTTGACCTGTGTGTCCACAATATGATCACTGGATTCCTGTTGTATGCAATTAGGGATGAGCTCTATTGGTTTCAATTGTTTTTCTATCTCTGAGGTGTCCAATAATGGTGGGAAATAAGGCCGAAAGAGATCCACGTTGAACACTGGGTGCAGGCCAAGGAAAGGAGGAATGTTGAGCTCAAAGGAATTATCACCCACAACCTTGGTAATGGTGTACGAACCATAATAGAGTGGGAGAAGAATCCGATGGGGACTTGTAAGGAATTCTTTCTGCAAGTGCAACCAAACTTTGTCACCCACCTGAAACTTATGTGGCACCCGGTGTTGATCATGGCCCTACTTGTACTTGTCATTGGAATTTTTTAGGATATCCTGAACCTATTGGATTCACTCAATGAATCAGGTGGATTTGTTAGATTCAATTGGAGCAGGAGATGAGTCATCCGAGGTGATCTCAAGGGGTAGTGCAACATCTATGAGACCCAATGGTTGGAATCCCAACCCCACCTAAATGGGGTTGTGGTTGGTTGAGCTATGCAGGGCTTAGTTGTAGCTATGTTGAACATAGGGAAGACTCTTATCCCATGTGTGAGGGTTCTTGGAATTGTTCATGCACATGATATGCATGATCATTTGATTTACGACCTCAGTTTGGCCATCTGTCTGGGGGTGGAAGGTCGTGTATTTAGTGAGCTTGGTGTCCAACAATGACCAAAGGCTCAACTAGAATGTGTTGAGAAATCGTCTATCCCAATATGAGACAATGGATTGTGGAATTCCAAAATGTACCCAAACTTGTTCAATGAAGATCTTGGCAGTGGCCTCTATTGTGCTTCTCTTCTTGTAGGTGGCCATAATCGCCATCTTAGAAAAGAGGTAAGCAACCACAAAAACATAGTCATTTCCACTCTTGGTGAATGGCAGGACTGACATGTAGTCCATTAAGATGGATTCCCATGGCCTGTCAGGAGTAGGCAGAGGGGTGTACAATCCGTGTTTCTTAGTGCTCAGTTTGGCAATAACGCAGACAGTGAAGGACCTGATATACTTGCTAACATCTTGTCTAAGTTTCAACTAGTAGAAATGTTTCTACAACATTTCCACTGTCTTTTCGACACCGAAGTGTCCTACCACCCAACTGTAGTGGGATTCCCAGATCAACTTTGCTCGCTCGCTTGATGGAATGTAGATATGGACCAAACAACACAACATCCCGTCCCGAAGATGGAAATTAGCGAAAACTGTGTTTTCGCCCAAAATTTGGTAGGTGATGAAAGAGTCTGGGTATGTCTCATAAAGTTGGGGCCATCCAGAGGTCTCGTGGTCACAAAATTCTAGCACCATGGTGAGTTCCATGATAGGCGGTCTGCTGAGACAATCGATGAATCGGTTGGTGCTTCCTATTTTATACTTTATGTTGAGGTGGAATTGTTTCAAGTATGTGTACCACTTCTGATGGCAGTCATTCTGTAATTTTCCTTGTGTCTGCATGAACTGCAATGGCTTATGATCAATGTGGATGACTATCTCCTTCCCAAGAATGTATTGTCTCCATTTGTGGTAGGCTTGCACAATGGAGTACATTTCTTTGTCATAACTAAGGTACTTATGGACAACATCTGATAGTGTCTCACTATGATAGGCCATGGGGTGGTTGTGCTGAGTGAGAACGATGCCCCCAACATAGTCTTAAGCATATTTCTCGATATCAAATGGTTGTTGTAGGTCCAGTAATGAAAGTACCGGAGTTGAGCACAAGCATTGCTTCAAATCATCGAACACTTGTTGTTGGGACCGACCCCACAAAAAATTCTCCTTACCACCACCCTCAGTTACTTGGCTGCGGACCCATGCAATATGGGAGAATCCCAACAAAAACCTGCAATAGAAATTGGCAAGGCCCAAGAAGATCTGAAGCTTAGTGAGTATGGTTGGGACTGACCAATCATGGATGAATTGGATCTTAGATGGATCCACATGTACGCCATGTTGATCAACGATGTAGCCTAGGTAATGGACCTTGTCCACGCCAAAGGAGAATTTTTCCAAGTTTGTGTATAACTTGTGTTTTTGCAGGGTGTGCAGAACCTGTTGAATATGATGGAAGTGTTTTGGCCAAGTCTTGTTGTAAATGAGGATTTCATCTAGATACACCACTACAAAAGTATTGGTGAATGGTCGCAGGATATCATCCATCATCCTCATGAAAGAGACTGGAGCATTTGTCAAACTAAAGGGCATGACAAACCATTCAAAAATATCTTCCTTTGGCTTGAAGGTGACATTCCATACATCTGTCTATTCTATCAGGACCTGGTGGTAGCCATACTTTAGATCAATCTTACTAAATTATTTGGCCCCCATGAGCTGATCAAGGAGGTCATCGATTCAAGGAATCAGGTACTGTTTTATGAATGTGATTTAGATCTCGGTAATCAATGCAGAGTCTCCAGGTTCCATATTTCTTCTGTACCAACACTATTGGGATCCTACAAGGCAATGAGATGGGACAGATGTGTCCCTTGTGGAGCAGTTCTTGAATCTGCCACTTGATCTCCTCATTCTCTAACAGAGAGTGGCGATAGACCGTCCCATTGGGAAGCAGTGCTCCAGGGGTTAGATCGATGGGATGCTTGACCTGACAGTGTAGAGGTACCCCGGTAGGTGAGGAGAAGATATTCAAGTATTCTTCCATGACCTTATCCACTTGCTTCTATTGTGTGGAAAGGTCGTCCATGGAGGCCCTGGATGTGGCTATGATATTTCTCTCATTCTACGAGAGAATCATGAAGAAGACAAACTTCCCCATCTGAGAGATTACCTTCCTGCAATGCTTGGTAGAGATCAAGGAAATAACACTAGGTAGGACTACCTCGGGTATCCTGTACAATTTCTTGTTCAAAGTAATAATAACACTGCAAGGCCTAGACTCATATACAACATGACGTTTCCATAAATATGGTTGGCCCAAAAGAACATTACAAACTTCGAGAAGGGAAACATCACATAATAGCTCGTCTTTGAAGGGCTTGATGTCGTATGAAAGGAAACATTGTTGGTTGATGTGGATATCGCTTCCTTGGCGGAGCTATCTGATGGTGCAGGGTTGTGGGTGCAACATTGTCGGTAGGAAGAGTCGCTTGAAAAACTCTCTTGAGATGAGGTTCTTCTTCCTACCGCTATCAACGATGAAGTGCAATGGGGTACCCTTAACCCACATATGTGAATGAAAAAGGTGCTCTCCTTCCTCTGGCTCATCTGGTTCATCAGACTGGAGCTTGGTGGTAGCAATGGTAGCACTGGGTTCTGCGTCAATGATCCATCTCCCCCTTTTTGGTTCTAACTCAGATTTAGAATCCCCATCTGATTCAGAGGCTTTCACCTTAGCCACTAGTGACTGCTTTGAGTGGAAATCAACAATGTTATGCCAGGGGCTCTTATGTAAGTCACAACACTTCCCGATATACTTATTTATCTTTCTGGTGTCCTTATTTTGTTGCTGCTTGTACTAGTTTTCCTAAGGCTGCCCATATTTTCTTTGTCCTTTGTTCTATGAGTCAGGCTGCCCTTTCCTAGATTTTACTGTGATGGGTTCCCAATCTCGAATTGTCTCATCTTTTGTTTGAGCTTCTGCTCAATTTTGATGGCATATTGGTAGGCCGCTCCCAAGGATGAGATGTACAGATACTCCATTTCGGCCTGGATGTATCTATGCAGACCACTGTGATACTTGAGCACCAGATGTCGCTCTGAATCTTTGATACCCATATTGGTGCGCAAGGTATGGAAGATATTTGTGAACTTGGGAACTACTTGGTCTCTTTCCTACAATAGTGTGGTCCATTTTGTGTACAAGTTGTCATAACTTTCGACATAGTAGTATTATTCCTTAATAACATCCATGAAGGATTCCCAGGTGACCGTGAGTATAAATAATGAGGGTTTCTCTATTTCCTTTTGCTCATAGAAAGTTTCCCACTAATATTTGACATGGAGAATGGCTTTGAGGAGTGTAAAAGTAATCTTTTCTCTATTCGAGAAGTTATGGACAAAGAAATACCCTTCTAGTAGATTCAACCATTTATCTACAACATCTGCATATATCTGACCTTCAAATATAGGAATATCAAAGTTGATTTGTACCTTGAAGGGGGCGACGCCTCCATTTGAGGAAGATGCATCACCTGTTGGTAGTCGCCGAAGGATTTGTGCAAAACTATCCATCATCTCGTTCCTCTATTGGGTGAGGGATTCCTCGAGAAACATTTTGAAAGGATCTCCTATCCCGTCGTCTTTCTTTTCTTCCACCATGAGAGGTCGCTTGGGTGCGCGAGAGATTTTTTCCTCAAGAAAAACAAGCTCGAGACCCAATTCTTTGTACCCTAACCTCGTTGGGGACATGCATTAAGAATGACAAGGAGCAGACCGCTNTGATCCAGATTTTATGAGCAGAACGAAATGAATACATATATACAATAAAATTGGTTTCTATTTAATAAGGAAATATGTTGAAACTGTACAATGCATCGGAAAACAAGCTTACTAGAATGGTGGCGGCTTATCTCTGAGAAGAGATGTGATGGATGTGCTCATTCACAAGAAGATCAATACAATGAGGCTTTGAAGGCCTTTTTACAATAAACAATAATGTCAAAAACTATAGACATACAAAAACCTAACCCTAGGAGATGAAGCACCAAAAGTCACATGGACCCAATTGGGGTAAGTTAGTATCAACTTCTGGGGGTCGTAAATTTTGTATATGATCTCCGGTTTAGGCGCACGATAGCCCGTTGGAAGGGTCTATGTGAGGACTACACATGTTTCCATTAGAATTTGAATCTATCAATAGTTTTATTGTGGAGAGCCCTAAAACCTCTATTTAGGGCCTCAAAACGGCCCCGGAAGTCAGGGACCCAAAACTAGGAAACAAATTGTCAAACTAAAAAAATGCCAAAATGAGCCAGTTGGAATAGGTGGGAGGCCACCAACATCCATATGGATAAATGGGATACCTACGTTGATAAGATGGAGTGTTTTTTGTTGTAGCTTCAAAAGGTATTCCCACAAGAGGCCAAGGTGTCAGACATGTGGGGATTTTCTTTGGCACCATATCAACCTTTCATTTTAGTGAAATTGCCCTTGAAATGAGGCTAGGTCCTCATGGGGAATTTGATGGGCTTTGTGGGATTTTGATGGGGTGTCACACCCATAAAGAGGAATAAAATATTCTAATTAATTGTTGAGTTTAGAAGGGGTGCCTAAATTCACTCATTGGACTTGTACATAAAGGGGAGAGGTCATTGTGACATTTTGTATTGTGGAAGAATGGAGTTAGCATAAGTGAATCTTCACTTGTGCTAGGTGGATTGGTGTTTTCAGCAAAGGGAATTTTTGAATGGTGGAAAATCAAGCCTAGAGGAAGAGAATTTGTAGGGAGCGAATTGTATGGAGGTTTTCGTGCAAGGGTTTTCTATACTTGTATGTAAGTTGCATGAAGGAAAAGCATGTATGCACGCAGGTTGCAAGAGGAAAAATCATGTTTATATGTAGTTTGTAGTTGGCACAGTTGCGTATACACGGGTTGTAGTGGAGAAAATCATGTATGTACATGGGTTTCATTAAGGAGAATCATGTACATAGTTTGATGGAAAGGAGCGGGTTCATACAGGTTGATAGGTGACGTCATCAGGTCATACAGGTGGTCTGCAACATATTTGTGGCTAGAGGAAGTTTCCAGTGAAATTTTGAGGTTTGGATTTCTGATTTGTATGGTTATTGGAGGAAAAGGTTGTCCTCAGAGTTTGGTGATATTTGTATTTGCTGAGAGGACAAGGTTTTCCTCAGATTTGGTGATATTGTATTGGTTGGGACAACTAGTTTTCCCTTCATAATTTATGAAGTTACCAATATTACAAAACTGAAATTTTTGTCTCATGTGTATTGGTGATTCATCTTTGATCCTTTGTGTTTCCGCTGCACATAATTTCAATCAATAATTTTTAGTGTAAAATTGTTCATTGATAACAACTAGGGTTTTTTTGTGAGATCACTAGGAAGCAATTTTCAGATTTGAAAATTAGTCACCTAGAGTTTCATGTGAAAATTGACAATCCATGGAAGGTGAATGTTGGTTTGTACGACAAGCTATGGCCAATAACACATTATTGTATTTTCTTGTGGCCAATGAGACTATTGAATGCATGGGAAAGGGTGTTAAGTGGACATCTTTTGAGAAAGCCATGGTCTAAAATCACCTACTATATCTACAAATATATCACTTGTGAGGGTCAACACAATATACTTTACATATACCATTTCAAGATTCTTTCCCATCTACGAGACTATTGTCTCATCAACATTCCTTTTTTTTTTTTTCTCAAAACCCTATAGCTAATGGAAAGATGACAAGACATCAAGCACATCCTAAAATGAGCTTATATAAACATGTCCTAATTAAATTATCAGTTCTGGATGCTCTTTTTCTTGATGGTTAAACTTGAGAACAATTTGTTGCTAGATGTTTACTAGAGGAAACAACAAAAGGGGGATTAGAAGAGGAAATATATGAATATTTGGTTGAAGCAGTAGGTCATATCCATTATTAGGTTGAAGAATATAATAACTCCATTCAATAGGTAACCCCCTTTGTGAACTAGAAATAGGGCAATAGAAATGTGGCTCTTGTACATGAAGGATTCAAATGAAAATGAACCAGGGAAAGCATTGCTATAGAAATTGTCACCATAGAAGAAGTTTCCATATAAACTCAACTTGGTAAGAAGAAGAGAAGATCTAGGGAAATAATTGTTGCATAAGAAATCACCACATAAACTTGACCTATTAAAAAGAAAAGGAGAATTAGTAAATTGTTTAGTAAGCATTTTCATATGAAGTATATCAAATAAATTAGGCTTTCGTATTCTAAGTTGCTGAATATCAATAACAACTTGAAAATAATGAATAAAGTGTTATTCCAAGAACTAGTTGTTTCCTAGAAGGAAACATAACATCTTATGCCCAAACTCAACATATATAGTTTTCTCCAAGCTTTAGAGGAATAGATGATGTAGAGTAGGAAGTATGTAAACGAGTAAAACCATAACACCAACATTCTGTTTCACATAAAAATGGCATTAATGACATGGAAATAGGGTGTGAAAATGTTGCTACAGAACATAATGAAGTTGAAGTTGCTACAAAACCCGTCAAAGTTGAAATCGATATAGAGCTCACTAATGTTGATATTCCTAAAAAATCTATTGAGATGAACATGCTACATAAATGATAAAAGTGATTCCAAGATAAACTATTATCCATACTAATATAGACCTAGTGCAATAAATTTAAGAAGGGATTGTGCTTGAGGATTCAACAATTGTTGTAGAAGTTTCAATAGAATCTCAAATAGAGGATTTGCCAATAAAAAATGAAGATACCTTGGAGGAAAGTATACTGAAGAATGTGATGGAAAATAAGTAATAGCGAAAGAAGATGCTATGTTGCACAATGTTAGTCTTCAAACATTAACATTTTAATCATTCAAGATTATTCGATTAAGGGATGAAGTAGAAAATTGGAGGAATCTTGTCGAGTCATTAGGTTAGGGTGTGATATCACTACATGCACACCATCAAGCTATTCATAGAATAAATTGGGAGAAGTGGGATAAATTCTATGCCCAAACAAGGGAAATATAGGAATATTTATGAAGAGAATGACAAAGTATGCAAGAAGCTCATAGAGATGTTCAACAATTGAAATTAGATAAAGAGAAGATGTTCCATTCACCCCATAAAGTCCTTGTCTCCAGATCACCTTCTCTTGTATATGTTGTTTTCTTAAAGGAACAAAAGCTATCTTTCCAACTCCATTCCTTGGTTATAGGTAAGTCTTGTAATATCCTCACAACTATTCATTTTTTCAAATTATATTATGTTTGCGATGAAGAGGATAAGAATTTGTTATGTGAATTGTATCAACATGAATACATGATGGATGGTCAAAGGAAATGGAACAATAACCCCTTTGTGGGGTATTTTTAATTAAGGGCTTTCAATTCATTCCTAGAACACCAAGTTTATTGGAACAAAGTGTGGGCACTCTTGAAAGATGCATAATGATGTGCTAATTTATGGGTAAGAGGTGAATGACATGTTATACTAGTGGTAATATTGGAGTATAAGAAATTATTGAAACAACCTCATATTTATACGTATGTCATAAATTATTGAAACAACCTCATATTTATACTTATGCCATAAATTATTGAAACAACCTCATATTTATACTTATATATGACATGATTAGAGCATCAACTCATTGAATGTGAGAAGAGTATAGATCACTCAAGGTTGTATGCTCTACTTGGCTACCAACAAACATGGGATGCTCTATCTACGCAATTGAGGAGAAAGGAACCACTATCATACCCAAATTTTAATGTATCCCTAAACAAATCCAAATTGTATATGAATTCTTTGAAAACACATGGGACAAAATGATTGGGATTGAGGTTTCATTTTCCCATCATTTGGTGTCCTTCACCTAATTATTAATTCGTTTTTTCTAGAAATGAGCATGAAGAAGCAACTCTATGGGCCAATATAGAACTCAAGTTACGATACTATATGATGGGAGAACATGATCGTCCTCCTTTTAGTTGGAGTAATCTCCATGAAAAACAATATAACTCATATTCCAAATTCATTGTGAGATGGATAAAGGAGGAAAAACATAGGCAGGCGATGGATAAAGGAGGAAACACAACCAAATTCATAGTGCCATGAATCTATGTGATACATGCTTATTGGAAGTTGCTACAAAAGTGTAGTGTAGCTAGAGAAGTAATGGGGGGGGGGCTGAAGGGCCCATAACGTTAATAGTGGAGGCCATTCAATGTAAGGTGGGATAGGTACATTATATTGTTAAACAAGATCCACTATGGTAGTTAGATATATTAGTGACACAATACATGTAAGATGACTTATTAGAAGGTTCTGCTTCTAGAAGGTTCCTCCTCTAGAATGTTCTTAGATGCTTGGTAGCAATATATAAAGGAGTTCAAACAATGTACTGGAAATCAATAAGTATTGTATTTGGAGAGGTAGCTCATTAGGAGGTTTCCCCCTCGAAGAGGCAAGTGAATGGTAGTGGATCCATTTCGTAATATGATCTATTGTATGGTGTTTCCCTACCCTAAGTGTTTCAGATTAATAAATTGGATATTTTTCTATATTGTTCTCTAGATCTATTGTGGTTTTTTTGTATTCATATCTTTGGTATTTAACAAGTGGTATTAGATGTAGAGAGGTAATATTACTGCACATTATGCTATCACCTCATTCTTATAAAAAATTGTATAATTAATGGCAACATTGAGTAGACATAACGATTTAATTGTGTCTAACTTTATTCTTGATGGTCAAGCATGTATTTTGTTAATATATGAGATGCAATTAGTAATATAGTATAGCTACTTAAGAATCTTTGATTATCAAGTGAGCTAATTTAAGACTTTTGTTGTGTTTTTTTTTATTTTTTTATTTTTCTACTTAATTGAGTAAGACAAGTTTATGCATAAAAATGGGTTGACACCTCTCAAATAAGTTCACAGACTCTGGATGAAACATATCTCTAAATTGTTAAAGACCCATTTTGATAATACAAGGAGATTTAGTTTGATCTATTTTCATATGTCTCTATGAGAAGTTGTGAGTTGATTAGTTTTATTTAGTTATGTTGTATCTTAATTCCAATACTCTATTCTAAGAAGGCAAGGGCCCACTCAATAGAACAAGTGTGGTTTTGTTCTTAATGATGCAATGTTCTTCTATAAGATCATTATAGAAATTCACTGTGAGGAGACCTGAGGCCATCACATACATTGCACATTATCTCGCAATACTTCTATACCTTGAGTTTATATTTAGATGATTAATCACTGTAACCACCTATCTTACAATAAGTTGGATGATTAAAATAATTGTCACTTATGCTCTGTGGTCCATGTATGGATTTTTGTCTTAGTCTTGGTCAATTACATTTGATATTTGATACACTGCACCTCATGCTAGGTCTAGGGGGTCTTCCAATCCCTACTTCTATAAATATTTCTCCGATCAAACTTAGCACCTTTATTCTAGGGGATTGGTTTAGAGGCCCTATGTACCTTGGTCCCTATTACATTATTGATGGGTAATCTCAAACCATAAAAGAAGAGTCATCATTACTTCTTGAATTGGTTGTTTCTCACATGCTTGACACCAACTCCTTATCAGATAATTGTAATTCATATACATTGATGGTTCAAGTGTTCAAGTTTTAGTCGAAGACCACTAGACATGTATGACTCTTTTCAACATTTCTCAAACCCTTGTGGGAGCAACTCTTTCAATAGTTCCCTACATGCTCATATGAGTGTTGGTGGTTAGCTCGAGTTATAGATCTTGAAATGTATGTGGTTCTATCCAATGGTTATTTTGAGCCCCCAGTATGAGATTTCATCTAGTGAGCTCTTTCTAGATCATGAACCCCCTCTTTTCTAACAAGGCTTTTGTGGTTCTAATTGCTTTTCCCCCTGGGCAACACTGTTCCTTCACATGTGTTTAAACATGATGCATTATTGATTATTCATATGTATTTCGATCTGGTCCCATGTTTTGATGATCACATATTGTACTTTATTGTCACACCTTTATGAGTATGCCTACCTCACTGATATTAAGATCATGTATACACCGCACCTCATGATTGCTTTTTTTTCAAGTGGTCTACATTGCTCTTTCTTGAGTAGTCCTCACTCTTTGGGTACTCTCCTCTCTCTTTACTTCGTCTTATCATAACATTTGGGTAAGAAAAAAACGATGCATTTTGACTATATGAATTGTGTCTAATCTCATACATCACGAGGCATATATTATCTACCTAATTTTTCTCCATGTACAATTTGAGTAGTTTTGCCTAGATACATCACGATTTCATATGCCATCCACATTATGCACACCATCATTTCATCATATGACCGTTTTGTACCTCACTAAGATTGATGAAACCGTAAGTTGACCATTTTTAGAGTGCCATAGTTTATCATCTATCTTCTATGCAAGTTGAGTAGTAAACCCCTCAAGAATCACACAACCTTTATAAACAAGAAAAGGGCTAGTATGCAACTCATAAATATGCACGTACTTATTTAGGCAGTGTAGTGGGTATGTGTGGAACTATTTTGAACCCTTGTCTTCATAAATGTCAATCACGCAATTTTCCATAATGTCCACTAAGCTTATGGGCTCTCATTAATACATGAGGAGGTGGTTCATATGGAAACTACTTCTAAATTATGGTTCTACTATTCACCTATATAAAGAGGTCGTAAGGATGCATTTCATATCTAAGAAAAGAAAGTAAAATCATGTTGTCGAAATGCTAATAGAAAGCTAAGGACACCATTATTCCTACTCTCATAATCTTCATTCTTACACCATTATTCCTACTCTCATAATCTTCATTCTTGCTTACCCTTTTTCCTATTAACCAAGGGAGTTTGCTTCCATTACCATTGTGTTTGAGATTGAGCATACAAAGAGGAAAATGATCTTCTCATGAAAAGCTTCATTTCATTTT
>CBVK0100848750.1:0-11334 GCA_900067695.1 Picea abies | reverse complement strand
CACCACACTTTGACCGATTAATCCTTTGAAATCAATGTCCATTTCCCTTTGAAAGGTAACTCCTGCGTTCATAATACCAAAGGGAATATGTCTATAAGAATAAGTTCCCCATTTAGTTCGAAAAGTGGTTTTTAATTGGTCTGGTTATGCCACGAGAACCTAATTATATAACGAAAATCCATCTAATAAAGACAATAGTTGATATTCAGAGACAAGTTGTAGTATTTGTTCCATTGGGGGAACTAGATAGTTATCCTTGTTGGAAGCACGATTGAGATTCCAGAAATCTATACAGATTCTTATTTCTCCCAACTTTTTTCTTACGGGCACCGTATTAAAGACCCAAGTCGAATGTCTCACTTTGAAAATGATTTGGCATCTGATAACTTCTTGAGTTCCTTATGTATCAGAGGTTCAAGAGTCATATGTATCTTTCTAAGCTTTTGCTAGAACGACTTGATCCCTTCTTTGATGGGGATCACATGTTGTATAATCTATGTATCATACGTATTCAAGTCGTCATATGTCTAGGAAAAAACATCTCGATACTTCTTGAATAATTGTGTGAATGTGTAGTTTTCTTAATATGAACAACATGTGCCTAGGTTAACGTATTTAGGCTACTCGGATGTTCCCTGATTGACCAATAAATGCATCATAGTGGATTTGTTGGTCTTCGAATTAGCTAACCTCCTGAACTTGGATTATAAATCAAATAATTTTTCAAGAGTCAAAATTTTCTTCGGAACACAATTTATCTTCACCTTGTTAGTTTCTTCTTGATAAGTTTGCAATTCTTATTGATGTACCTCATCATCAATCACTAAATCTTGGAATGTGTCCAAACTAGTAATAAAGATGATAATATGGGAATCATTGCCGAACACTCTCCAACTCGTGAAACTATCTGGTATGGTGGGCCTAAACAACATTTCAATCAAAAAATCATCTTCGGGAGGCATAAACCTGGATGTTTCATTGGCCAAAATATATGCATCTATATTTTGATTGTGAGGTATAGAATAAATATTAAATGCATCAAATGAATAAACAAGATTCCATACCTATTGATGGTAAGCCTTTAGATGCGGAGACAGGAAATGAATAGTATTTCTTACATGTCGAACAATGATCTCAGAATCACAAAACACTTTAAGTTATTTTACCTTGAGGTCAATGGATTTTTAAGGCCGTGCATTAAGGCTTCATATTCAGCAGTGTTGTTGGTGCATTCAAACTCTAAACGGCATGATATGAGAATTTTTCCTTGGTTGGGGTCAATTGGGACACATCCTATTATGGCTCCATCATGTGTTTTAGAGTCGTCGAAGAACATGGTCCACATGTCAGGAATATTAGTATTGTTAGTCAAACTAAATCCTAAGTTAGTTAGTATTGGACATGTGTTATTATGTATTCATGAGCGGAGGCCTGATTATAATTCTAATGGTATTTCATAATTGTGTGCTTTGTAACAACCATAATCAGTTTCGAAAAAATAATTACCCAAAATAGAATGAGCAAAGATTATGGGCTCGTTCTTACCCTCCAATTTTGTCACTTTGTGCTTCATTGTTTACACATATTTGATTGGCTTTGCCTTTATGAGGAATCCACAAATGAGACCAATTGGTAGAGAAATAACCCTAAAGTTTGTTTGACCAGTCTCTTCTTAAGAGCAAACTCTAACTCTTTGTTATGTCTACCACAACTATGTCTATAGTCTAATGAACTCTGGAGTCATATGACAATCTGATTAAAACATATCTGATTTCTCCTTTTACTTTAACATATGTCCTATCTAATTGGATGATCCTGATTTTTTTTATTTGTGGGACAACATTTATTTTTTGGAAAACGGAAAAAGGCATGATATTGGAAGAGGCACCAGAATCTTCTAAACAATTATGTACATTGAAATTAAAAATTTCATAAGTAAGCAGAAAAGGTGGTTCCTAAGATTTTTAAAAGGTTCATATGCTTGTTGCGTTTATAGCTGCTCCTATCTCCACTTTATGTATCTCTTCTACATCGCTTCCAGGGATTAATCTCTTAGCAGTTATGAAAGTTTATGTTTGAGTCTCATGGGGTTTGAAAGCATTGCATAGGAGTTCGTGTTGTTGTGGAAGGGAGAAAATATCAAACATGGAAGTATTACCTTTAATCTTCTTCATGTCCTTGATTACACTATAATCCAAGGTGTGTGAGTTCTAATCATTCTTATCTTGTTCATATTTTTCTCGAAACACCTTTTCATTACTTGGTGTCATGTTACCTTTTGCACTATTCCCAGTAGAACTAGACGTGCTTGGTTTGTGTTTGTTTGCTAAAATGATTTTACCAATTTTATTATCACTTTTTTCTGGGACCGCATAACTTTGTTTTGGGATGACAAGGGGAGGCATTATTTTCCTAAGAGGAATGTTATCTTCTTTGGAAGACGGGGGATTAGATAGTGGACCTTTGTTCCGTAAGTTATAACCTTTTGGAGTAGCAGCTTTCACAACCCATGTATCTCTGGCAAGGATTTCCTCAATCTATTTATCGTTTGATTCTACAAATCAGTCCCAAAAGGGCATAGTTGATTTCGGGGGGGCTCATCAGCAACACCAGAAGGAGCTTGTACATGGATTTCATCATCCAAACTCTGTTGATCTAGAAATTGGTTTATCACCAGGGTCATAGAGTTAACCCATTGAGGGCATGTTCATTTTGGGTGATTTTGTTAATGATAAGAGAAAAAATTATCATTACTTAATCTATCTAAGTTGAAATCCATGTGAGTCCCCGAGGTGTAGGACAGTCGGTGATGGAGTGTGTTGTTAAGCACTTCTTAACCATTTTGACCACATTATCGATATCCTTTGACTCCTTGTCATGTGGTTTAGTTAATAGCAATGGTTTCTTTCCAGCTAGCTTAGTTTCCTTGTAACATGGATGTTGATCTTATGCAGATAACTCTCTTTCGACAGTCTCAGCTTCATCAAAGTTTAATGCCAATGTATTTCTATTAGATCATTTTGCAAACATCCCTATGGAGGGGGTTAATGCAACTATGTAATATTCAATGGCTAATGACTGAGCAGGAGCTACATCATCAGGAAACTTGATTAAGACATTAAAAAATATTTGATTAAAGTCTTTTACTCTTTCCCTCTTGTCCATTCTGATGGCTCCCAGTTCATTATGTAGAGATGTAGTTGTTTTTATTTCTCCAAATTGTCTCATAAAGAGCCTTTTGAAACTGTCCCAGTCTATAATAGATCAGGCAGGTAGGCTGAAATACCAAGTAGAGGATTTCCCAGAAATAGCATACACACTACGTCATTGTGTTCAACACCTAGAAGATCTATGTCTAAAATGAAATTATTAACATGATCTTCCAGGGATCTGGATTTGTCTGGGTCAAATTTCAAGATGAATTTATCAAACTTCCTTGGCATTTCTTGAAGTTGATCGGTCAGATTGAGAGCTCCTTGGGCCCTCCATCACAGTATAAATTATTTGTGGATCGTGTTTTCTCCCTTTAGTTTTTCTATGGTGGTTTATGGTTGTTCACCTTCAAATTATTCTTCAGGTTCGATAAGGAAACGTGCAGCTCTGCTCAAAGGTATTGGGACCTCTTGTGACGCGATTTCAACAAGGTTGTCTACCAAGTCAACATAAAAATAGGGATCTATGTTAGGATGTTCTACATAGGTCTCTTTTCTCCTAGGGAGTTCAGAGGTTGTAGGTAATTTTCCAAGAAATTTTGTGTAAGCACGTGTAATTCTACGGGTTTAGTGAAGCTCTTCTTATGGTATGTGAAACCAAGTCTCAGTATGTATTTTAGGACTATCGAAGGAACTTCCAATATTAGGCTTTGAGTCCTCGTAGGTAACTTATTGTTCAGACTCGACCCGAGGGAACAAGGTGGGTTGAGATTTGGGATTTCTCATTGAATATTTATTTCAGTTATTGTTTAATTCATGTATGTAAGCCATAAAAGATGGACCTCCTTCTAGCGTCAATTATGTGTTAGAATATTTTTATGTGCTCATTTAACCATAGAAAATATCACAATATTGTCACCCAACCATAGGCACACAGCCACACCCAAGCTCCATAACCTTTGCTAGATAGAATGATTCTGGAAGTAGTACTAGAACCAACAGATAACCAAGAGAGCAAACCATATAGAAAGTCCCAAATCAACAGAATAAGAACAATGCTCAATTGCAGCAGTTGCAGTTGCACTTACAAATATTACCACCAAGAATTTCACCAAGAATACCACCAAGAGATACTAGAAGGTAGGGCACATATCTTAGCCTAGATAGCACTAGAGAGAGAGACCAAGAATCACCCCAGAAGTTCCACCCTCCATTCTTGCAGTTGTAGCTTCAAACTTGGGCTATGCTTGAGGGAGTGAGTACAAATGAGCTCAAGCACCTCCTATTTATAGTGGTTTTTGTCCCTTTTCTAGGTCGCCTTCTCTTTCTTGAGGGTAATACTTTAATATTATTTATTCTATTGAGTCGACTTGTATTCTAAGGATTTTACACATTTGTTTAGGGATTTTCTTGCTTCTGGAATATTTTATTCTAGCCAAAGGTTATACATGGAGGTTAATACCTCCCATAGCTACCATAATATGAACACTCCCTCCTAGCTAGGGAGGTGTAACACCCTTGGTATTGAGCCATGTATTAAATAATGTATTTTGTTAATTGATGAGAGGCCAGAGTGCCCAAACAATTAAAAGAGGCCAGTGTGCCTAGGGAATGTAATGTTTTTATCATTATTAATAATAAATGCATCATTGGTTGCTAGTCGAAAGAGGACACGGGTTATAGGGAGCTATGATTCCACAAGAGAGGGGAATCGAGGGGCTAACTGTTTATTTCATATTTTTATTTACCCATTTTGTTTAATGGAGAATAATAGTTACGTGAGCTTCTTGGGAGGAAGGCCAAGTGGTTCCTTAATTCCAAGAATTACATAAACACATCCTTAGTCTGTTTGGGGGGTTCTCGTTCTCGTTCTCATTCTCGATCGTCTATTGGTTGTTTTTCTTCTCCCATTCACTCACTCGCTCATTGTTCAAGACATCGCCTTACCATTTCATTCATCAATTTGATTCACTCTCAAATTTGTTCATTCTTTCACCCACTCATCTTTCCCCATTTGTGTCTTGTCTTGGGAAAGGAAAACGAATTGTTGAAGAGTAGACATGGTATTGTTGGTTGTAGATATTGTTGGTGTATTCCAACCATGAATCAAGACCTGCATGTCTGATATGTTTTGTTACATGTTCATCTTTGCTCACAACTATGAATCCTAACGGTCCCAGCATGGCGATTCTTGACCAGAAGCATTGGAGCTCTGGAAGGACCTAGAAATCCTAAGGGACTGCGTGGAAGAGAAGGGGGTCCATACTCTTGGGTTGTGCAATTTGGGTAGAAGAGAGCTAGTGTACTTTGGATTGTTGTGGGTGTGGAGAATCATGTGAGAGCTTGGGTGCTGACTAGTTTTGGAAACCGAGTGACACTCTGGAACTGACCTTGTGGATTCATAACACTGGCTCGGGGGTGACACTGGTGTTGAGACTTGGAACAACAATTTCTACGGTTGGGTGGAGCATCCTTGATCTACAGCCAGTTGGTGTCTTGTTTCAGAAAAGATAAGTGCTCTATGTTATGGTTATTTACCTATGTATCTTTATTTATGATGTGTATTTAATTATCTATGAATTTTACATCTATAATATGCATGCTCGTTGGTTATTGTTGTGCATGTCGTATGGTTCATTTCTTTTATGTTGTATCATGAATATTGATCAATGCATGTGAATATTTCATGTGTCCTTATTATTTAAGTTAGATCAGAAGTTGAATTAGTCCAGAAGAGGACTTGAAGTTAGCGTGCCCAGCCTGTGGGTGGTTGGGTATGTTACAGATTGGTATCAGAGCCACAGGTTCAAACGTCAGCCCAGAATGGGTTGGGTCTATTGGTTAGAGTCTCGCGATTGAGATCAATTTACGACCTTGAAGTCATGAAGCTCGAGAGGAATGGTGTTGCAGAGTCCGCTCGGAAGCTAGAACATCAGAGATCCTTAGTAAGGGATCCAACGATCATGACCATCCCTTTCGAATTAGGGAGCAATCACCATCGTGGGATCAAGAGAGATATGGACTGTTGGATAGGAGGACAAGTGAACAGGGGCCATTTGATGGAGGCAAACAAGAGGTTGGGTAAGAAGTAAGTCCCAACCGTTGGATCTAGTTGATCGATCATCTGCCATCGATCGAAGCCAAGCAAGAAAGGAAGAACTTCGAAACTTCTCCGCTTTGGTGATATTGGTAGGCAGGCAAAGCCTGAACTACCAAAGGCTGGAGTCACGAAGCCCTGTCAGTCGTCTGATCTGATGGGATGTGTGAAGGGATCTCCACCGTTGATCGTGGTCAGTCGGCATTGACCACTTCAGGAGTTTTCACTTCGGTAGTTTTAAACTTCGATGAACTATTATAACCCAAAGTCTCGGAGCATCGAAGTCCCGTCAACCATTAGATCAAGGAAAGGACTTCGAAAGTATGTCGGTCGTCGGAACTAGTATGGGTGGAAGGATAGCAGAGTTTCGGAGCTTCGAAACCTCACCACTTTTGCGTTCAGTAGTTCGGGAGTGTCGAGGTCGCCTGGAGTGAGAGGCCCTGAAGCCTGAAGTTAATCATAGTTGTTGGTTGTGGGATGAGTGTGATTCATCGATTTCAGTTCGACGTTCGGTTATCCGAGAGGTAGCGTGTGTTGGACTCGGGAAACTTCTGAAGCCTGGAGTTTTGGATTTGATTGATGATGTGGCTTGTGCCACATGTCAGGGGGGCATGTGGGGACACGTGTCACCAAGACTCAGCACCTTTTATACCTCGATCTATCCATTTTTAGTGACACATGGCACACATTCCATGGGTCCATGACACACTAGGTGATGTCAACGTACCGTGTCATCTTTGGGAGTATGGCCTCTGGGGGTGCCCAAGTTTCTGTCAGTGAAAAGTGTTGAAGCCCGAAGTTGTGAATGCATGCGGATCATTGATCTAAGACCCATTTGGGACCCTTATCGATCATTGGATCAAGTAGTAGGAGGAGCAGGGTAAGTACTTCAGAGGATTGTCACTACGGGGGGAGTTGAGAGACACGGGAACTAAATGTCCCAGATCCTCGGAGCACCGAACTTTCGAATTGGCGAAGAGCTGTCCATATCAACTTTTGATTAAGTCATGATCGTTGATTCACATTAAATCCTACAGTTGGGGGTGGGGTTGTCCATTCAACGGGAGATCAAGTCTTGACCATCTAATCCTTGCTAATGGAGTTAGTGAATACTTCGGCGGAGCATAGCTATGGAAGGAATTGGAAGTTCACAACAGAGAATAGTTGAAGGTCGAATTCTGGAGGACTTGGTCCCAACGCGGGTCTCATGATAAGATAAAAAGGGCCTAGGAGGTAACCCAACCCTCATTTATGTTGTTCACGCAATCTCTCATATGAAAGGACATGGAGTGAGGCACTAAGGAAGGATTAAGCTCGTGGTTTTGAGTCGTGGCCACATGGAAAGGGGTTTGAAGGAAGCGCCTGCACAAAATTGAATTATATATCAGCTAAAGAACAACATGGAAGTTTTATATGGTGGAGAATGATAATATGTTCTTCCTGAATTGAGAAGAAAAAGGACATGTAGCATTAATTGGAAAATTATGTTTATAATATGCATAATTCTAACAAAATTGTCACTTGCACATTTCGCATAATTAGGAGGGGTAAACATATCAGTTCAGTATAAGAATGTAGATTCGATAAATGGAAGAAGGTGAGGGAGCCTCCATCCATGATAAAGAGGCTGAAGGTGAGAATATCAGAGTTGGTAATGCAGAGACAGAATCCAACGAACATGAGGGCAGAGGGGAGCAAGAAACATTTATAGAAACTATAAGAAGCCTGAAATAGAAGTGCAAAGTTACAAAGCATACAATGAGATGTTGATGAGAGAAAAAAATTAGATAAATGCTCAAGTGATGTAGAGATTAAATTAGTTGCAAAGGAAAACAAAGAGGGGATCAAACTCAAAACAAGAGGAAGAAGCCAGGTATCATGAAAGAAGAGATAACCACGGGAAAGTTGGTTATTCAAGAAGTTCTAGAAGAACTAATAGAAACCACCCACCTCCTTACTCAGCAAGAAGGTCTTATGCATCTAAAGACTCCATGAGTAGTCCATAGGTGTCTCTTGTTAGGCACCAAAGAAGGAGGCATGAATTGGACAGTTTGCAAAGAGATATGAGGAAGCTTAAGCCACTATCCTTTGATGGTGAAAGAGACAGGGAAGATGATGTTGAGGCATGGTTTCTTGGACTCATGAGATATTTTCAACTGCACAACTATTCATCAAACCTAGAATGTAGAATTGTCACCTACCATTTACATGGGAAATCTGCAATGTGGGGGGACCAACTAAAGCAAGTTGAGCATATTAATGAGAATAGGATCACTTGGAAGCAGTTCAAGAAGTATTTCAAAAGGAGTACCTCTTAGAGCACTTCTATGACAAGAAAATGCAGGAGTTCTTTGAACTTAGGCTGGGAAGCACAACCATGGCAGAGTATGAGAAGAAGTTCTTGGGGTTGTTAAAGTATGTAGGGTTCATAAATGATGAGAAGGTGAAAATACATAGGGTTTTGAGTGGACTTCCATCCTTTTATAAAGAAAATATTTGGTATGATGAGCCCAAGACCTTGACTGAGACCATTACGAAGGATAAGTACTTGTATGAGCAAGGCTAGGGCAGAGAATCCATGCAGAAATCTTGGAAGGATAAGAAGAAGGAGAAGTATGATCAGAGGAAGAAGGGATTCAAACCTCCTTTCAACAAAAATGAGCCTAATAAAAATCATCAAGAACAATATGCTAAGGATGAATCCAAGAGAGAAGAATCCTTGGGAAAAAGGGAAATACCACCAATCCAATGTTGGGGATGCAAAGAAGATCACATGTACAAGGATTGCCCACACAGAAAGGACAGAGTGAAGACCGTGCACACCATCCAAGAGGCTACATCAATAGAATACACGGGAATGATTTATGCAGCCTTAGATGACTGACAAGAAGAGTACCAATCCAATATGATCGAGGTGAAAGGTAAGATCATAAATCATCATGTTTTTATTTTAATTGATTCAGGAGCAAGTCATTGTTACATTGATCCGAGAAGTATGATCAGAGGAAGAAGGGATTCAAACCTCCTTTCAATAGAAATGAACCTAACAAAAATCATCAAGACCAGTATGCTAAGGATGAATCCAAGAGAGAAGACCCCCTAGGAAAAAGGGGAATACCACCAATCCAATGTTGGGGATGCAAAGAAGATCACCTCTACAAGGATTTCCCTCATGTTAGCACATATTTTTGTAAAGGGGGGTGTTTTCCCTAAGTATTTGACCCTTGGGTCACAAAATATGAAAGAAGGGGGCTTAAAAACCCACAAATGTGTGTCATCCAAAGTCGGGGTGCATTGTGCTAAGGCACACACATATTGGGACAGTGGAGAATGCCACTTCAGGAATTTTGAAGTGATGAAGGCGCGCAACACCCCAACTCCCCGAGAAGCAAAGTCCCGAAACATTCGTAGATAGAGCCCTAGGTCATAGCGGAGGTCATATCGGAGGGGAGCTAGCACTCTCTAGGCTCTAGTTTGGGAGTTCGGGAATCAGGAGATTCGGGGATTCTATTGTCAAGTGATATGATGATTCTCAAAGGATGAAATCCCGAAGCACCTGTGGAGATAAGCGTTGGGTCATGATCCAAGGTCGCATGCAGGTAAAGGTGTAGATTTCACGTAAGCTATGCCAAGGGAAAAAATGGCAATGTTGGTTGCAGAAAGAGGCTACCACATTTTCCAGGTGCCAAGTCGACTCGGCCTCGTTCTGATCCCGATGAAGCAGTTAATGAAAGCAGGGGGATGTGGTTGAAACATCGTCTTTCCCCCATGAATGGGAGGTTAGAAAGGTCTGACTGTGTAGGATATTTTTCAGCCCAGATAGTATGAGCTTGTGTCTGACAGGGGAAGGCATGTACAGAAGAGACTATATGCACAGTCTGACTGAGAAGACGTAGCGCCATGGAAGCTCGAGCACGCCTCTACTGTTGTTTACAAAAAAAATTAGTATATGTATGGATTTTTGTTATTTTGTAATGGTCTTTGGTTGAGCAGAGCTCCCAATTTTGTAATGCTTGTAATACCAGAGTTGTTCTCTGGTTATGTAATCAATTTGAGACTTTCATGTTAATAGAATTCATCTTCCTGTATCCTTTCATTTTGTTTGTAAAATTGTTTAAAACACTCGAGCATGGATGATCCATTCGAGGATCATTATATGTTTATAATGGAGGTTTGATTATAGTTGCATCGTGATCGATTTTCATCATTTCCCTGTGTTGTCTTTTCCCCTCTTACACTAGATGGCTTGGGCATGGAAGATCCAGTCAAGTTGTTGCAGTTGCAGGATGATGGAGGTTTGATCATTATGTTGTTGCAGCTGTGTTGTTGGACATATTTCAATGTCCGAGCTTAAGCTCAAGAATGCTCTTGAGCTTGAGTTTTTCTTCTCATAGATGCTAGAAGGCCTGATGCCCATAGCAGTCTCATTCAACTCTCTCACCAAGTCTTCCCTATGCTCTCGCTTTAAATCAATTTACTGACTGAAGTTAATGTGGCCCTCACTTCCATGTGCATTTCCTGTCCAGTTCTGTGTTGAACATCATTCATGTTTTGAGTTTTGGCCATTGACCCCCATCCATATAAAACCAACATCCACCATAAAACTCTGATGGGTATTGGGCTTACCCTCTCTGCAATCGGAGGGTAACTTCCAGTGACAACATTTATGGTGCCATTGTCGAGGAACGAATTGAAGACCTTTCCCTTGGTAGAATGACAATGAGATTCTAATTTTGAAGGTGCATCAGACATCAAAACCATTAAAGATTACATCTTGCACTTAGAGACTCCATTGTTTTAGTGTGGCTGCCTCTGGCTATAGCTATAGCCCCTAGGAGAACATAACGATCATATTTGGTCTTTGATGGTGAACAAAGACTAGACACCCTCATTCGGCACATCTTTCACCTGGCGACTCCATGGTTAAAGGATCGATTAGCGACTCCACTAGTCTGAAATGGAAAAAATCCTAGATCGGAGGTTTTCTCCTTTTAATTTTTATGTTGTTCCTGGTTTTCCTAATGTCATCCCTACTGTGGATGAATGGGGTGATTATTTTCCCATATTTAGAGAGCATAAAGAGGA
>CBVK0100848744.1:0-12273 GCA_900067695.1 Picea abies | reverse complement strand
TTAATTCACAATGTGGGTGAATTAATAGACATAAAGCAACTAAGGAAAGTGGGTTTCCTTAGTGAGTTATTTGAGTTGATCTCACCCATTGATTAGACTTGGCTAGATCTAATTTAGGCCATTGATCTTTTAGGGTTGGCCAAAGGAGGCTAAAGGAGGGTAAAGTGAGTTTTGGAGATTCATTCTTCACTTGAGACTTGTGAGGAAGAGGAGGAGGGCGCACACTTTGAGGAGGAGAAGAGGGCGCACTTCATGGGGTTTGAGCCAAAACCCTTGAGAGTTTGAGAGAGACTCTTGGAGCTTGGAGCTTGCATGGTGAGTTCATCCATGGAGCCTTAGCTATCCTTTTCTGTTCAGCAGCATTTGCATGGAGGAGGGCGCATCTTGAGAGGAGGGCGCACTTGTTTTTCTTCAGATGTTCACCAGGAGAGGAATACTTGTTAGATCTGGTTGAGGTCTGATACATTGGGAGAGGAGAGCTTGAGAGCTAGTTTCTATGGAGAGAGACTTTCAGTTTCTGGCTTAGTTTATTTATTGTGATCATTTCTGCTAGGAGGAGGGCGCATGGGTTGAGATGACTGGCAGCTACCTGGTAGCAGATCTGCTTGGAGGATTTGAGCTCTGACAGTTTCAGTGGAGAGGCAGCACAGGAGAGGACATTCCTGTGGAGGGGTTTCTTCATTGGGCAACAGATGAGCTTGGGCGCCTCAATTCAGTTCAGAGGGCAACAAAGGAAGAGGGCGCACCACAGTTTTGGGCACTTCTCTTTCTGGTTCTTGTTGCAAGACTCGTGAGGAGCTTGCTATGTATACAGGCTAATCTAGGCCATTGATCTGTTAGGGTTGGCATGAGGAGGCTAAAGAGAGGGTAAAGGCATTTTGGAGAATCATTCTTCACTTGAGAGTTTTGAAGAAGAGAAGGAGGGCGCATATCTTGAGGAGGAGAGGGGCGCACTTCATGAGGGTTTGAGCTAAACCCTTGAGAGCTTGAGGAGAGGCTCTTGGTAGCTTAGAGCTTGCATGGAGAGGTTATCCATGGAGTCTTAGCTTTCCTTTCTTGGTCAGGAGCATTTTCATGGAGGAGGGGCACATCTGAGAGAGGAGGGCGCACTTGATTTCTTCAGTTGCTCACCGGGAGAGGAATTGTCAGATCGAGATGAGGTTTGATGCATGAGGAGGCTAGAGGGAGGGCGCATGCTTTCATGGTGAGAGATATCCAGCTTTAGTCTCAGTTTATTTATGGTGATCATTTCTACTTGGAGGAGGGCGCATGAGTTGAGAGGACTGGCAGCTACCTGGTAGCAGATCTTCTTGGAGGATTCGAGCTCTGACAGTTTCAGTGGAGAGGCAGCACAGGAGAGGACATTCCTGTGGAGGGATTTCTTCATTGGGTTACTGATGAGCTAGGATGCTTCATTTCAGTGGAGAGGGCAACAAAGGGAGAGGGCACACCACAGTTTGGGCACTTCTTTCTCTGGTTCTTGTGGCAAGGCTCGTGAGGAGCTTGTTATGTATACAGGTTCCATTGTATTTCATTACTTGTTGTATCTCTTGCTTTGATCATCATTATATAGACATACATCCCAAACCGATTTTCCCCAAGGGGGTTTTATCCAAGGTCATGTTGACCAAAAATACCTGTGTTAAATTTATGCATGTTTAGAAGTGTAGATCAACATTTTAAAGTTCAAGATCTAGAGGTAGTGTTATGTGTTTTAAGTTATATTGCATGTGCTAACATTGAGATAAGAAAACACTTGCAAGGGCACCTTAAAAGAGCACCATGTGCTAACATTGAGATAAGAAAACACTTGCAAGGGCACCTTAAAAGAACACTGTTAGGACCACACAATGTACCTTTTTGCCTATACTTTTTGCCACTATTACACTCTTGATCACCCACATTTAAACTCATATTATCACTCTATCTGATCATCCAAAGGTAATACAACGCCCCTTCTCATTACTATATGTTTAATCTGTTTTGCATAATATTTTACATCACTCTCGTACTTGACCATTGATTAGAAATGTATAAGTGTTGAAACAGTTCAAACTGCAGACGCTGAAACACAGAGTTGTTACACAGTCCAGAGTCGCAGATGTTGAAACACAGAGCTGTTACACAATCCAGGTCGCAGATGCTGAAACATAGAGCATTTACACAGTCCGGAGTCGCAGATGCTGAAACACAGAGTTGTTACACAGTCCAGAATCGCAGATGCTGAAACACAGAGGAAGCCGTTACACAGCCCAGGACCGACGATGCTGAAACACAAAGGAAGTCGTTACACAGTCAGCGGTCAACAACAACCTTACAACAGTCGCACGTGAGCCAAGCACCAACCATCGCTCCTACATGAGAATGCTGAAACAGTCAAGAGCGCGAATCCCGTGGCTGAAACAGCCCGCGATTTGCGATGCTGAAACAGCATCAGCAGCAACGAGAAGGAACTGTTACTCCAGCCGTAACAACAACACCTCATTTAGCACTTATAATAGCATTCTGTTGCGCGAGACTAGGATATCCTATTCTGGTTTAGAAAGTCGATCTGACTAAGAATAGGACTCAGATATACATTGTAATCTTTGATCAATTGTATCGAAGGGATTCCCTCTTTAAATAAGAGGAAATCATCATTCGAAAGGATCCAAGTTTTATGTATTGAGAAAGCTTCAGAGAGAGGGACGTACTTCATTTTCAGATTGTAATATGATACATTGATAGATGAATAGAAGACTGTTTTGAGCATCCTTCTCTAGCTTTTTCGTCTCAGGGGAATCTTGTAAGAAGGGAGGGTCCACCTTCTTCACAAGATTCACCCGTTAGTTTTCTAGTGTGTTAGTGTAATTTCTGTTTATGCCTTGATTAACTTTTGTCTTGCTGAAAAACTACTTTTAATGAATTCTGCTTTGCTGAAACACTACTGAACTCTGTCTTGTTAAGAACTTTAGTTTATTGAATGTTACATTATTTTCACGAAGTTTATAATCCTTTTCATTAGCAATCTTGTGTGATGATTTTATGAGGTTTGTTAGTCAGAGACAGGGTTAAGGGTTCCTGCTTAGAAAGGAAGGGATCAGAAGGTCCTGTTCTCTGTAGATTTCAGTTGTTTCTGCAAGTGCGCTAGCCAAAGACTGGGTTAAGGGTTCCTGCTTAGAAAGGAAGGGATCAGAAGGTCCTGTTCTCTGTAGATTTCAGTTGTTTCTGCAAGTGTGCTAGCCAGAGACTGGGTTAAGGGTTCCTGCTTAGAAAGGAAGGGATCAGAAGGCCCTGTTCTCTGTATATTTCAATTGTTTCTGCAAGTGTGCTAGTCAGAGACTGGGTTAAGGGTTCCTGCTTAGAAAGGAAGGGATTAGAAGGTCCTGTTCACTGTAGAATTAGTAAGCTTCCAGCTATTTTTCACAAGTGTGTTGATCAGAGACTGGGCTAAGGGTTCCTGCTTAGAAAGGAAGGAATTAGAGGGCCCTGTTCTCTGCTAGATAGAGTTAGCCTTCTACGCATTACTGTTTTCATGAAAGTGTGTTAATCAGAAACAAGGTGCTTAAGTTCCTGCTTGGGAGTAAGGGTCCTGTTCTCTGGTTACAGAATAGTTGTTCTTTCCTGTTGCAGTTGTTATTTTAATGTAATCCAGGATTCTTTAGATTAATCTTTAAAGATCTGCAATAGGTAGGTTGCTTTCCTGTAATTCAAATCAGAACTTCAGTTCATTCAAGGCAAGTGTGATTAATATAGTTTCCTTTACTACAACTCTAAGTTGCTTTTGGAATTGAGCATATATAGTGCGTGGTTATCTTTGAAATAAACAGACTTCCCTAGGTTGACAATTTATGTAGCACTTGATTGTTTGAGTTAATTAAGAAATTATAGTGACCAACAAACACTTAACCTATAAAACATTGAGCAGAAAGTGGGATGACTATTTGCTGTCCTAAAACAGCAAAAGAAGACAACCATACAGTTGAAGCTTAGAGCCATACTAAGGTCAAGGACAGACCTTAGATGGCAGCCTCATAGGACCTCAGATAATTTCTACAGACCTAAATGATTTTTTTTTGAGTTTTTTGAGGTTCGTTGAATTCTGAAACTCAAGGTTCAGGTCCGACAAACCCTGTGACATAGATAATGTTATCCCCTACCCTAGGGATAACTAAGGAGATTATGTCTCGAGGCCCACAGGTCCTATACATGGAGTGTCGAGAGCCGGATGACTTGAGCATGGCCCTGGAGGGCCCCTCTTTTCTTCAGTGCAGCCCATTCATCAGCAGCAACATTATCCATCCCACCAGCCTGGTCCTGAAGTAGTAGTAAGTCTCGCTCCATGAGGTAATGAGTTCGAGTATCATGGTGTCACTTTGATTATTGAAGCACTTGAATATGTTGCAATGAATTCTCCTTCATTTCATAATGTTTGCTTGGAAATTATGCTCTTTAATTGTTCATACCTAGAAGGGTGACATGATGCCCTAGTAAGTTGATCTCCCTTTAGGATGGGTTGCCACTGGGTAGGTCTATGAAAGGTCGTCGTCTGTTCTTTCCATACATACCACTTTCCATCTTTATTGCTCTCATTTCCCCCCCTACCTTTGTTCAAGCATTGTGATTTGCCACACTAGGAAGGGTTGTACCTTGCCTTGTGGGAAGAAGGGACCAAAGGCCCAGAGGGTAAAAATAGTTGGTAAGAGTTAAAAGCCGGAAAAGAAACCTTTGAGATGCTTCGCCCAGGGATTCTCAAGAAAGCAGTAAAAAGCTTCTCGGTAAGAAAAGGGAACCCATAAGATAAATAACACTCAAGGTATTAGTTGGTGGATAGGAGGTTTCATCATGAGCCGACCTATTATGACCATGGGCATGTAGCGGTATGACACTACCATCTATCTGGTCACCAAACCAAGGTAGTGGCTCTTGGTGGCATAGCCAAGAGAAAGCGGGTCTCATCACGAGCCAGCCTTCTCATCTCCATGAAATGCTTGTGGATAACATTGTCATCTCTGGTCACCAAGCCAGGACAGTGTTCCTCAACTCTTCCCTTGAAGCATAAAAGAAAAAGATCAAAAGCAATGAAGCTAAGAATAAAAGGCATTGAATGGGCTAGGAAAAAACAACATCTATGACAAGGTGTAGCTCACCCTCTACAAAGGCACCCACAAGTAAGATCTACATTTCCCTGTTATCATTGCACCCTATGCCCAAACACTTATCCCATGCCACCTCACACACTTACATGACCTAGATTGTTTCTCACCTGGGAAACACCCCAAACTTAAGGAGGATTAGCCCAATAGGACACCCTAAGACCTTCTCCAAACCTGACTTGTTCAATTGCATAACGTCTTTGAGCATTTGTCTAGGTAAAGGGGGGTTTGATGCACATGTTTGGGTAATTTAATTATTGGATGTGATTTACATGTTATGATCCCTGTGACTTATGAACCCCTGGAGGGCATATTTGTTGTTGCTGCAGGACTTTGCCCAGTGGACAAGTACACACGGGGGAATGATTAGTTCAAACCTCTATGGGTCTGAAAGCCCACAGATGGATGTTGTAACCCTAGCCAGGGGCAAGAAGACATCAGAGACTTGCACCAAGAAGAAAGAAGGGTGTTGCCCTTGGAGACACTCTGGTAGACCTAGACCCAAGGGGATCTTGCTCTTCCACCTAGACGTTGACCTTTGAGAGCCCATGACGTCATCACTATGACCCTGGACGTCATCTAGAGCTAGGGCTTGCATATTGAGGGCAATTGTAAGCTATTTGGCACGTGTGGGCATCATCTAGGGCCTCTGGAGGCCAAACACTCTGCTTTTGGAGCCCAACGTTCCACTTTAGGGGCTCAACGTCACCCTAGAAGGGCATGACGTCACCCTTGGAGATGATTTCAGAGGTTAATTATTTTTATTTATGTAAAAACTAGATTTTGATGTAAGTTGGCCAGGTTGGCCTTTATTTAACCTAAAATTAATTAAAGTTCATTGGTTTGGTATAAATAGAGAGAAAGTACTCTCATTTTTTCATCATCACTCATCACACACTTAGTGTGGAATGAAATTTCCGCCCTCTTTAAGGGCTATTGGCTGAAATAACTAGTGCGCAACTATCTTGGCTATTTTTCATGGTGGAAGATCTTCAACTAAGGTTTGGCTTGATTATTCTTGGTCAAGTAAGTAGAAAATCTGCAATTTGTTTATGTAATGAATGCTTGTGGTAAATTTTGCTTGTTTCATGTTAAAGATTATGAAATTGCTTTCTTAAACCCTAGGAGAGAAACACAAGTTACTTCTTTCTCTCTATAGTTTTCTACTTGTCTCAATTTCTCAAGTACACTTGTTTAGAAGTGGCTACTAGAGCCCTAAAGTGCTAGCACTCTAGTAGCTTCACTCTAATTGCCTATTGCATACATTCTTTTAATAGTCTAAGGAAGGAAGATTCGCTAGGGCCTAAGATTCGTTACTCTAGCAAATTTCTCTTTAGGATTTGGATGCTTGAGGCCTTGAAGTGCCAACACCTCCTCCATCCATCCCTTCTCCTTTGACAAGTATTATCATTGCTACTTTTCTCCAAGTTTTGTCGTTGCTATTGTTGACTCCATAAAAACTAAAAGGCACTAATCCACTTGCTTAGCTGAATGATTACTTAAACAAACACTCAAACCTTCCTCTTTAAGGCTTTTGCTAACTTCTACTAACCCTAAGCTAGACTAATTCACCAGTTAACTTCTTGTTGTTGCAAATCATTGCTACAGCCATACAAATTCATCCTAATTTGCTGCATACATCTACATAACTTGCACCTAACTCATTCAGGAATTGCTTGTGAGAATTGCCAAACAATCCACTAGGTTAATGCTAAGTTTATATGGTGTTTCCTTGCAATTTTGAGCACTAAAATTTGTTGTTGTTACAAAAGATTGCTACAGCCATCTAACTACAACAAATTCTCTGTAAAAATTAACATTTAAGGCTAGCTAGACATTGCCAAATTTGTTTGTGACAATTAACTATCATTCTGCCTAGTTAAAGCTACATTTTTTTGTCTTTTTCAAGCAATTTCAAGGCATAATTTTTGTGGCTATTACACAATACTTATTGCTGTTGTAAACTGTTACATTGCTGCAATTTTATATCAGCTAGCCTATTTTTTGAAGGTTCGTGGTCTTAAGAAGCACTAACATCAAATTTTGTACTTGAAAGCTGCCATTTTTTCTTTGTTGTCTTGTTTTGGGCAGGAACACTCCATTTTTACCGTTGCTTCATCCCTTAAAGACCTTAAGAACCTTTTGACTTGAGTGACCAGTGAGAGGGGGATTTTCTTGCATCCTTGCCTTTGTCTTATTAGGCCTTTAGGTCACTGGGGACGTCTCCCTTGGGATAACTTTGATATACTTTTAAGCAAAAAGGGGTTTCCTATTAAGATGATAGTGATAGGTCACCCCCTGTTACGCCAATCTTACATTCACTTGCTGTGGGCTTTGGGCAGGTACAGATTGTGCGATAACAGGTACCAACCATAGTAAGATTGAAAGACATATAAATATCAATCCTTAGCACTGCTATCCTCTCTCATCTAGGCATAACTAGAGGAGATCATGTCTCATGGCCCGCAATGAAGACAGTAATTTTGACGATGATGATGCTGACAAGTATTCTCACAAGCAGCAAACCCATCAGCCGTTCAGATGCATCCCTCCTCATCAGTATAGCTCATCACACCTGATCAGCATGGTTCATTGGAAGGCGGTGGTCCAACACATTATGAGGTACATTAGTCCTTGTTTCATATAAAGTGTCATATTTAATGCATTTGGCATGTGAGTGAGGATCATGGGTTGAAGTTGGATAATGGATCATAAGCTCAAAAGCTATGCTTTTTGCGTTGTTTCACCTTGGTGGCCATCATTAGTGTCCTAGTCTCGTTTTGTCACTCTTAGGGAGCAGGGGTACCACCGAGAGGCTTTGATAAGGGTATGTAATGTCCCCATCCGCATAAGTGCTCTAAGGGAAATTCTGCTAGCCTAATAAAGTTCCCTTAGGCTAGGGCGGAAAATAATCTAGGGAATGTGATTTGCCTAGGAACGCTTTATAATATTGAGAAAAGGGGACATGGGTCCTAGACTAAAGAAAAATCACTTTTAAATTATAAAGTGAGAAAACCCACTAAAGTGACTTTAATTAAAAAAAAGGGGAAACGAGCAGAAAAAGACTCAAATGAGTATTAAAGGGGGAAAATGAGGAATCTCTCCTCATTCTATCATTTTTACACTTGAGAAAAATAAATCTGGAGAGCTCTTGGAGAAAGAGACTAGGGTTCGAGAAACCCTTTGCTTGGTTGTTGGGTTCGGTGATGAAAGATTCCACCCTAGCTGGTGTTTGAAAGGAATCATACAGATTGTCTCATTGCACTTCATTGCCATCAAAGATCTTGCTCATATCTCAGTTAGCATTCGATTTGGAATTGCATTTTTGGTGTGAAGGTTGGTCTTTCATAGTAGGACGAGATTATTGAAGGAACCATCCACATTCTTCTTGTTGGGTGCATCTTTTAACAACACGCGATTTCCTTGAAGGTTGAGTTGATATACAAGGCTCAATTGACTTGAAGAAGTGATCTGGATTATTTTCGGCACGAAATGAGAGCGGAGATATAATAAAGCAATGTACAAAGATATCTTAGATATCCAATAATATAACAGAAATGTATCAGAGATGCAACCATAAACACAGAGATACAGTAATACACAATTTTCTATTAATGAGCGAAAATGTACAAAGACCGTAAAAATACAGAGTGAAAGACTCGTTAGAATGGTGGTAGCTTATCTCTGAGAAGAGATGTGTCCGCTACTCGCATTCACAAGAGGATGATTTTACAATGAGGCTTGAAAGGCCTTTTTATCATAAACAAAATCCAAAACCCTAACCCCGGAAGATGAAAAGCCAACAATTTTGTGGACCCTGTTTTGGGTAGTTTGGTGTATCAACTTCTCGGGGACGTAACTTTGGCATATGATCTTCGTTTGAGGCACACGATAGCTCGTTGGAAAGGTATTGTCGAGGAGATTCATTTAGGGGGCTCAATCAAAGTCTTTGGCTATCATTGAGAAACTCGATCCCAAAAAAACCTTCATTTAGGCCCTCAAAATGGCCCCGAAAGTTAAAAACTACTAAAAATAATAAATTACCAAAATTGCCAGAAAATTGTTTTGAGCCAGTTGGAAAAGGTGGGTGGCCATCGATATCCACCTGGATCAATCCTCCCTCCTTAGGAAGCAATGGTCTCCATTGGGTTGAGTGCTCGAGGGAGAAGGAAAAGCATTTGCTAAATCTACATCTTGATGAGTTGCTTGCCTTGTTGGAGAAGTTGTGTTGCTTAGCTTGTTGAAGGTTGTCACAAACCTGTGGCTGGAAGGGTTTGACCTTTTTAACCAGTCTGGCTACCTGAGATGCCTGTGTGTAGAAGGAATCTTTACACTCTATTGCAATCTTGTCGACCCGTTTCTATTGGATAGAAGGTGCTTGGGCCGAGGCTGTAGTGGTTGCAGTATCCTTCTATTCACCTTTTGAACAAATTGTGAAGAAGTTGAATTTTGTAGTATGAGATACTACCTTGCGGCACTGTTTAGGTGGAACAATAGTCCGAACTACCTCTGGTATTCTGTAGAGATGACCCCCCAGAGAAACAATGACACTGCGGGATCAAGACTCATAAACAACATGACGCTTCCACATATATGGTTGGCCCAAGAGAACATCACAGACATCCAGTGGGGCAACATCACATAATACCTCATCTTTGAAGGGTTGGATGTCGTATGACAATCGACACTGTTGGCTGACACAGAGATTTTGTCCCTGACGAAGCCACCCGATGTTGTATGGCTGCGGGTGTGGTGTTGTCGACAATCCCAACTATTTGACGACCTCTGCTGAAATGAGGTTCTTCTAACTTCCGCTATCAACAATAAAATGCAGCGGGGTCCCCTTCACCCACATCTGTAAATGAAAAAGGCACTCCCACTCTTCCGGATCTGTTGGCTCTTCTGGTTGAATTGTTGTGGTTGCGACAATAGCAGTGAGGTCTGCGTCGATGATCTGTCTTTTGTTAATGTTTAAGCCATTATTATAGTTCTTTGCATTTCAATAGATAACAATAGCATAAGATAGAATCACTAAAAAATACATAATCACAAGAGACACATCATTTATCTTGGGAAACCCTCATGGGGCAGAAAACCCAGCAAAACTTCCTTAATATAGATAGCCAATACAATGCCAAGAGATAACTCAAACAAGTACAGAATGTCCTCTCCCAAAGATGCACCTCTCTCTCTCTCTCTCTCTCTCTCTCTCTCTCTCTTCTCCAACGGCAGCTCCGAAACTTGTCTCTCAATGAACAAGTGAGTGTGTGTCTAAGTGAGGCGCTAGCCTCCTTATTTATACAAGATTGGCACGTGTGGGAGTGTCCTTTCACTAGCAGGGCTGACTTCTTCTCCTGGGTGGTTATAACCACCTTTATTATATTCTGGGGCCTCTTTGATATATTCTAGGGCCGACTTCTCTTTTTGCCTATTACAATTACATTATGACCAATCCGCAAAAGGGGATTTGGTCCTTTTACAATAGCCGACACGATCAATCCACAACGGGGATTGATCCAATGAATAATATATCAAATAATAATAAGAATACACTTTGCAGTTACATTATTTCAACAGTCCCCCTTAACAAGAAGGGTATTCTACAACAACATTAGACGAGAGAGAGGCCTTTATCATCAACAACATCAGGAGGACAGCATCATCAATATCATCTTGGAACACTGACTGGCGTATCTATAAGTCATCAAAAGTTTTTTTCATTGGCAACATCGTCATTCTCAAAGGAATGCAATCATCATCTGCATCAATATGTATTAGTATAAAACTAATACGTCATCATCATCATAGCACGAGGTTGGCTCATCATAATACAGGACTGGCTTTACGTCACAGCTGTCAAGTTGGAAGCTCAGTACTCGTCTTGCTTTACGTCACAACAATCAAGCTGGAAGCAAGATACTAGACTGACTTTATGTCACAGCTTCTCAAGCTGGAAGCACAGTACTAGTCTCATCTCAACGTCTTGCTTTACGTCACAACACTCAAGTTGGAAGCAAGATACTAGACTGGCTTTACGTCACAACTTCTCAAGATGGAAGCACAGTACTAGTCTCATCTCATCGTCTTGCTTTACATCACAACCATTAGGTTGGAAGCAAGATACTAGACTGGCTTTACGTCACAACTGTCAAGCTGGAAGCACAGTACTAGTCTCATCACATCGTCTTGCTTTACGTCACAACCATCAGGTTGGAAGCAAGATACTAGACTGGCTTTACATCACAACTGTCAAGATGGAAGCACAGTACTAGTCTCATCACATCGTCTTGCTTTATGTCACAACAACTATTCCCCCTTTCGAGGAAGGTCCTTTCGGACTATACCAAGCCTATCTCAAAAGTGCTCAAACTTTACACGAGATGGAGGCTTGGTCAACACATCGATTGTTAGAATATAGAGGATTGTGCTCGTTTAACCATTGACGATACCCTCGTCATCTAACCACAGGCCAAAGCCACCCTCCGAGCACCTTGACCTTGACCGAGAAGAGAATCTTGGTAGCAATCAATAGCCAAGAGAGGCTAAATGCACCAAGCAAGAAAATAGAAACAAAACTGAACAGATGATCCCACCCAGAAGCTAGCGCACCACTTTCCAACTCTCCCAGAAAACTTGCGCACAAAACTACTGCTGCCTGCAACTGCCTGCGCAAATTTAGCTCTCTCTGCAACTGCTGAGATATGAAATAATGAAACTGGCGCCCTGTATTTATAGTGGACTGGCCAATCTAACTGGGGCCGACTTCTCCTTCTGGGTATCAATAAATTCAATTTAAATATATTTGTTCAACCGACAACTTGTCTAGGGTTTCCTTTAATTCTTTGCTTCCTTCCGGAGGATTCTAGTCTCATCATAGGTCATGTTATCCCTGATATCTAGGGATAACTAGGAGGTCATGTCTCAAGGCCCACATGGTCCTAGACATGGAGTACCGAGAGCAGGAGCGACTTGAGCATGGCCTTGGAGGGCCCATCTTTCTTCTTCTCAGCCAACTTTGTCCTGTCAGCAGCACCAGTTTCCATCACTACCGGCCTGGGCTTGCATCAGAGAGAGCTCTTGCTCCAGGAGGTAATTGGTCCGAGGTATCATGGTATGTGTCATATTTGATCATTATAAC
>CBVK0100848743.1:0-11496 GCA_900067695.1 Picea abies | reverse complement strand
AATCTTTCCTCTGGCGGGCCCCTATCTATACATGGCATGAATCTACCAGTCCCGATTCCCACCGCCTCTTACTCTCTGACATACCTTCGTCACCTCTTGAGGTCGTCATCCACCTTTCCAAAAGAGTCACATCCCATAATTTATGTTAGTCCTTCCCCCCCATTCACTTGTGGCAAGCCCCCTCACCATGATTTTTACCCCAATCGGTAACCGCCACTTCACTCATCCGTATTACTCAGTCACTGTCACCTACCATCTAACAGTCTAAGTGATCCGTTGGCCATTTATTACTGGATAACCTACCCGTTAACCAGCTGACCTGTCCCCCGCGCCCAACGGAAACACGTTTACTTAAGACTACCCTCACTCTTCTTTCTTTCACCATTTACCCATTCATCGCACCAGAGAATTTTACACGATTTTTCTCTGTTTCGGTCAGTCGCCCCCATCTACAGTTGTCCCTGCTAACGTTGTTTTTTGCAGGTACTATTACAGTAATGGCACCAAAGTCAAAACAACCAGAAGGAGAGGAGAATCCATTTCTCCCACCTCCTGTCAACCTCAATAGGATTCCACTCACTGACAAAGATCACTTAATCGCAGATACAAAGTGCATTTTCGATTTCACAGACCTTTAGTCGTGGATCAAAGAAGTTTTCCTAGACTAGAGTGACGAAATTGGACTCTGGGAGTCCAACCTACCCCTGTATCTCTTTCCTCAGATTCACCCTTTTCCATAGTTTTCCCTCAAGTTCCAAGCCCACTACATTCCCGAGCAAATATCCATCATTTCCTCATCTGGAGAAGTTCTTTTCCTCATCACGCCTGAAACCATTGACCAAATGATGTAAATATCCCGAGTTGACTCTGCATCACCTTTTAACCTTGAAATTCTAACAGAATTATACCAGAATATGACTTTCCGTCAAAGAGCTCAAATATTTGAGATTTTCCTCCCACCATCCACTCAACTCCCCGCCACAAATCCCCCTTATCCTTCTTCCATGTTTTCGACCAAAGGAAACCAAATTATCTCGTCCCTATGTGCCTTGTTGGGTTATTATTCAAATCAATGGGTAGATGAACCCATTCTGGGATTTTGTCCATTTTCTCCACCGATGAGAAGCCCACTACCCAATTCGACTTCAACACATTCCTGGCAAACAATATTCATGAACAATTTGTCAATTTCTTCATAGAAGGCATGTTCCGGTATTCTTCAATACTGGCGTACTTGTTCGTTTTCTTCCAAGCGGACAAATTTTCTTTTTCCATGTAGAATATGGATGGATATGGCAGACCCCAGGCAGTAACCACATGGACCTCCTTTCTCAAGCATAACTCCACAGAATTCAGTTTCAAGCAATTCATCAAGAAATTATATGACCCAATCGTAAGTATGCTTAGCGGCAGGCCCGAACCTGGGATTAATGATGAGGTTCAGAGGATCCTACATCTCTCGAATCACACCAAGACTGTTGATTGGTATCTATACCAAAATCAAACTGAGATCAAAGTATATGGGTGTGAGTTGGCCTCGTATAAGCTGCCTAAATACCTCCCTGTCAGAATTTTTTCTCTAGATTACATAAGGCAGATGATAAACTATGATGATATTCACTTTGTGTCTCTAAAGAAAAAGCAACAGCTCAGAATCAAAGGCCAGATTGGCTCTTTCATCTGCAACAGTCGAGGCACCAGAGAGGAAGCAGACAAGCTGTTGAAGGAAATGAAGTTCGTCATGAGTTTCACATGGCACTACGATCCGTGCGGGATTATCTCCGAGATGAGGGTGAAAAATAAGAATATCCTGTATGTCCACGAATCTAGGCCCGAAGTCAAGAAATTCGCAAACCAGATAGAATGGGAACCAAACACTTTGGTCGAAGCAGAACAACAGGATCCCCTGGCCACTATATCACAAACAACCACACCACAAGTTCCGAAAGACAAAAGGCCTAGGCAAGATTTGTCACCACCTGTCACTGAAGTATTGTCAGAAGAATTCCAACTACATACCAAGAGGCCTAAAACTAGTTCAGCTCCCGACCTGATTAGGGAAAAGAAAGTTCCATCTACTACAGGGACCAAGGTTGATAGGCTGCCCCTCAGTGCAAGCCTCCAGCATATCATAACCTCAGTGTTGCCTAAGAAATCTACAAATACTCCATCAACCACCCAGCCAGGAAAGACAGGATCGAAGCTGAGCATCTTTGAGAAATACAATCTGATCAAGAAAAAGAATCAGACTCTGACCAACAGCACTTGCGCCCAGTTCTAGAAGCAGATGTCAAATGCACAACATAGGCTGCTATTGACATTTGACATTGAGAAGGGCATAATGCATATGGAATTCCTCCAAGCACAGGTTCCATATCCAAAGGTAATCATTGATTACAAAAGGGCCACTTTTGAATTCCAGATTAAGGATGTACATCCGGCCAATCAGATGGATCTGCACAAGCAAACAGGAGAAATGGTTTTCTATACGCTGGAAAATGCTTCCACTACTACATCCAAATTGCAAGTGTCCTTGAACAACGTCCAAACACATTTGAAGTTGGAGAAGATATCGTCCTTTGCCAAGGACAACAGGATCAAGACTTTGGAGGAATTGGTCCTTAAGATTGGGTACGATCCCTTGAACGTGAAAGTAGTCGAGGAGATGATTAAAAAGAAAAATTTCGACATAGCCTCCTTAAGGAAACAATTGAAACTCCCACCAACAGAGGATTCACAGGCGAAGGAAATAGCAGAGACGGAAGGAGAAAAAGATGAAATGCTCAAACTAATCATGGAGCAGAATGCACAACTAAAGGAAATGGAAGTTGAGATGGAGAAGCTAGTAAAAGAGAAAGAAAATCTGAAGCCAATGGAAGTCATTCCATTGAGTGCAGTTCCACTTTCAAGAGTGAGCACAACATCAGTAACAAAAGTCCCATCAACAAATCCACTGACATCTCTGGATAAGACAGCCGAATTGGCCAAATCTATGGAAAAGATGAACCTGCAGGAAACAGAGATTAGCAGGCTCAAAAAGGAGATTGAGAACCTTCAGGAACTCAAATATTCCTATCAGATTAGCCTCTCCAAGGAAAAGCAGGTGTCAGACCAGCTCAAACAAGAGTTACAACAGCTCCAGAAGCAAACAGTGGTAGGTAAAACTCTGGTCGAAGTTAAAGAAAGTGTCTGGATAGACATCACCAAGTCTATGAATGAGATATGGCCAATGATACAGATCATGTTTTAGCAAAATGAATTGGTGCAAAGAAGAAAATAGGCCATTGAGAAGATCAGATTGGAATTGGGAGAGATGCCCACACAGGCTAATGAAATCATCAAGTTCCTAAATTCTAAGACCAGGGAGGAGATGGAAGATCTGAAAATTGAAGATAGAACATATACCATCCTTAAGGTCAAGAGAGTTTTGACCAAGAGAGGATTGATGCTTCAGCTGGAAGAAAAGGTTTAGGTCATGGACCTAAGGGTACAAAGGTTTTTTTGTAAGATTTATGCTCTACAAAAGAAAGGTCTTCCTGGTCTGAAGGTAATTAATGACAAATTGATGACACTCCCAGACTACAAAAATAGACTTGCCGATGTGGCTAAGGACAATTCAAAGTTTTTAGGAATTCAAGGCAGCATCACTGGCAAGGAATTTCTAGATGCACTTCAGTGGGACATCAATATTCAGCATGAGATTCGATACATCTTCGTCACCAAACCTACCTTCGCCATGTACACAGAAATGGATGAAGTTTATCGAAGGCTACTCAAAGTCAATGTTCCAAGTCATCTTCGATGGGAAGAACTCTGTGATCTGATCGAGTAGTAGATGAGCTATTCCAGCCCAGTCATTTGTCTAGTCAGATGAGGTCATGCAGAGGCCTCACCAACGGTCCACCCAGAAAACAACATGCAGTTGCGACAAATCATCAAGCAGTTCCTAGATTTCTGTAATTTGTTAAGTTTGTTAGGCTAAAAATAGATTTACCATGTCCTGATCTTTGATGACAAGATTGTTTCTAATTTTGGGTTATAAATACTTCATCTTTTGAAGTATTGAGGGTTGTTGATCTTCACACCCTGCAAGCTATCAAACTGTAATATTTTTTAAGAGATCTCCCATTAATACAAAGAGGCATTTTACAGGATTCTTGCGTGTATTCACTGGTGATGTTTTTCTCTCTAAGTTTAATGTTATTCTCACTTTGTTATCACACCATTTTCTAAATCTAATCTTTGGAATTAACGAACGTTGTAGGATTTATCTTGTATACCCTATTTCTGACTTCAAAGATTTTAGTGTTTTATCTTCTCATTTTACAGTAAAGAAATTCTTAACTGCTTCTTTGTTGTAATTGTCTTTCTCATCTTTTCTTCTATTCCTCATTTATGCTACTAAAGAATCCATTGATTATATTATCTCGCCCTGTGAAAGGTTTCCTTGTTTTTCTGGTTTGGATTTCATTTTTACGACAAAAACCCTGTAGCCCAATGGATGTGTAAACTTTCTCAGCCAACTCAACAAACACTACGACAACAAAACCAACTTATTTATTTACCTAGCCTAATATTTAAAAAAAATTGAAACATATCTAAATCATATAGAGAGATCCCTCTCTAAAGTTGGAAGGGCTAGATCTTAGCTTCAAAAGCAGTTGGATAAAGTTACCTCTCGTAGATTTCTTCTTTCTAACAACCTCTAGGAAATTTACAGAGCACTAACATAGTGGCGACTCCACTGGGGAACAACAGAACTAAAAATTTATAACCTCACGTTTTCTTTTCGCTAGAAGAAAAGTTTGTTCCTGAAATATTGCAAATCTGAGAAGGAATTAATGTTTAGAGGTTGATTAAAAATTTGTACATATTATTTTCAGACTCGTAAAACTAAAAAGTATATATATAAAAATCAAAAAGAAATCAGGCTCCCAAGAAAGTTTATACTCGATCTCATCCAGACCCAGAACTTGTGATAGTAACAAATAACCCATAACAGTTGCTCAGGAAAAAGACCATTGCTGAAGGTTCAATAAGTCATACTCCCTTTCATAAGTCCCTTTCCTTTTCAGGGGAGCTTGTTACCTTTCAAAACCCTGACTTTGAGACCCTTTCCGAACAAAGACTGGTTAGAACAAGATCTGATAGTTTTGTGACTGAAATCATTTTGGACTCAACCGTTTTGCAACAGCGGACTCCTAAAGTTATATCTCCCACTGCTAAACCGCAAACCACTCACTTGGTGCTAGCCAGTCCCTCCTCATCCTCGTCTTTGGTCGCTACCTCGCCTATCATCCAATTTGTTATCCCACCTCCTCCACCTATCATGGCAGCTAGATATGCTCCATTGGTGTTGGTCGCGCCTCTTCATGATATGCCCCAAGACTATCAAACAAGACTCCCACAGTTCGATGGAACAGGACCTTTGAACGCCCAACAACACGTTGATAAAATGAATGATTATTTTGACCTGCAGGAAGTAGATGAGGCTGACTTTCAAATGAGGTTGTTTGCCCAAAGTTTGACAGGTGACGTTAAGAAATGGTATAATGGTTTACGTCCTGCCTTATTCCTTGACCTTACCGCATTTCAAAGGAGTTTTCTAGATAGATGGGAGGTAAAGAAAAACCGTCTCCAAATATTGTCAGAATAGAAAAATATCAGAAGAAATCAAGGTGAGACAGTACAAGATTACTGCACCCATTTCAATAACCTGTACAATGCAATTCTAGCCGAAATCAAACCTCCACAGGGTTTGACATTGATAAAATTCCCTGATGGTTTTGAAGCCGATATGTTGTACCAACTAAGGGAAATAAATTCTACCACCCTGGAGGACATGCAGAAAAGCGCAATAAGTGTGGAGGCCAATTTGTTGGCAAAAAGGGCACGACAGAGGTCAGAGAGGAGAGTCACAATTAAAGAGGAATCTTCCACATCAACCTCTGATTCCAAATTGGATTCCTTGGCCAGAGCAATGGAAAGAATGATGGAAAGACTTACTATATCAGAAAGAAATCCTCTGAGAGAAAACCCATCAACTCCTCATGTTCGGATCCTAACTTCAGAAGAAACCCTCCTCAAATCAGATAGAGAGATCCTAGGGATCAAAGGGAGCAAAGAGGTCTAGATCAACAGATCAGACCTCCCCTACAAGAAAATTATGTTGAGGAAGGAGAGGAGGTGGTTGACTAACTAGATGATACTCATATAAATCTCATGGGTATTCACGATAACGAAGCTATTTTCCTTACCCAAGAAGAGAAATAACTTTTTCTTCTCAATTAAACAAAAGTAAGTGAAGAAGCTGAAGATGCCGAACAACAGGCATTCGAAAATGCCATTTTGGAGGTACACCGGCAGTACAATCTGCGAAGTAAAAAGATAGAAGGAAGTTCCACAAAAAAGATGATTGAAATGAAGAAGGTAGTCGAAACCAAAAAAGCCTCTTAGCCATCTACCGAGAAGATTCCTGAGAAAAGTAATGCCGAAGTTCCAGCAAAAAGAAATCTTACTATTCTGAAAAGATCATCGCAGCCTGAGGTTTCATCAATTAATCAACCAAGTACTTCTGGCCAGAAGAATGTGGTAGACAAACCAGAATTGATGAGCCAAAGCAGAGCCCCTACACCTTTCAGCCTCGAAGGGGAATTAGCCAAAGTAAAAATTCCCATTCCATTTTCCGAGTTGATGAACACAGATGCTTATCATTCACAAGTGATTAAAGTGCTGACCATTGAACTTGATATAGGTACCAAGGCCTTAACCATTGGATCGACGAAGCATTCAAACACTGTGAACCTTCCAGATGATCAACCTGAAATTTTGTTCGGACCTGAAGTGGATGTCCAAGCCAATAATGGTGTTGTTGCTCCTTTTTACATCAGTCTAAATATACATGACCTGATCCTGCATAGTGCTATGCTAGATTCGGGTGCTTCCCATAATCTGATGCCTAAAGCAGTGATGGAGAAACTGGGGCTAAAGGTCACTAGACCTTACAAGGATTTACAGTCGTTTGACTCCAGTAAAGTTAGATGTATTGGTTTGATCAAGGATCTGTGTATCACCCTGGTTCATATTCCTGCAAAGAGCATGGTCATGGAGAGCAAAGACATCCCCCTGAAATATGGAATGTTTCTATCCCAGTCTTGGGGGGATAAGTTGAGAGGTACCCTGCAGCTGGATATGTCGTATGCCACTGTCCCAGTTTTCAGGCAACAAAGAAGGATATATAGAGAAACATTGATAAAATACATGGTCAATAGCCAAGAAAAACCGCACAAATATCCTCTTTACTCGGCACATTCTGACCTGGATTCTTTTATCCTTTATAACAATGGTGACACGGGAGAGCAAATCACTCAACTGGGAGAAGATACATCTGGTCCGGACGAAGGCCAAGAAATCATCGAGGTAGAAAGAAAGAAAAAAGTGATAACTGAAGAATCACTGACAGATTTCTGGAGCATGGATTTTGATGGAGCAGTAAGCAAAGAAGGAGCTGGAGTGGCAGTTTGGCTGCAAAATCACAGATCCAGGTATTCAGAAAACCATTCTTACAAATTAAATTTCCAATGCACTAACAATATCGCCGAGTATGAAGCCTTGATGCTTGGTCTGAAACTTTTGAAAAGAGTTGGTGCCAAACAGATTATGGTAAGAGGTGATTCTGAGTTAATAATCAAGCAAATTAAAGGCGAGTATGCTACGAAACCTCCCCGTCTTAGAGCTTAAAGGAATGTTGTTCTTGATGCCCTTAGATGTTTCACTAAAGTTGATTTGCAGGTAATGCCTAGGGGACAAAAAATTTTGGCAGACGGATTAGCTACGTTAGCAACCACATGTAAGATTTCTTTTCGTTCGACTCGGCCATACATGGTAGAAGTGAAGTGCAGACCAACTATTCCCGACAACATCAGGTACTGGTAGGTATTTGGTAATGATGATCAAATTGAAGACTTTCTGCAGTGTAAAAATGATTTTGAGTGTACACATATAGATTTAGAGAACGAAGATGAAAATGTAAAAAGATCTGATTTTGAAAATGATAGTGTAAATAGCGTAGATTCAGGAGATTTAGGTGATGATGAGATGGAGACCGATATTTTGCATTTGAAAAGTAATGTTTTACCTAGGGGTTTAGTTCCTTTAGAGGACTTGTTTGATTTTAATGATGTAGCCAAAAAACCAAAAATTGAAGCCAGTGGACAAGAGGTAGAAGATTGTAATATAGGGACAGAAGAGAAACCCAGGATGGTCAAATTGTCCAAATCATTACCCCTTGAAAAACTCAAATACATTGAGCTATTCAAGAAATATTCAGATGTGTTTGCCTGGGGTTATGAGGACTTGAAAGCTTATGATACTAGCATCATACAACATAGGATTCCAATAAAAGAAGATCAAAAACCGTTCAGACAAAAACTTAGGAGAATCAATCCCAAGTTACTCCCACTGATAGAAAAGGAAATCAAAAAAATGTATGATGCCAAAATCATAGTCCCATTACGTTTTTCCAAATGGGTCTCAAATTTGGTCCCAACATGTAATAAATCTGAAGAAATTAAGCTTTGCATTGATTTCCGAAATATGAATAAGGTCTCCATGAAGGACAATTACCCTTTGCCAAAAATGGACCACATACTACAAAGGGTAGTTAGATGTGGTCAAATATCTTTGTTGGATGGGTTCTTGGGTTATAATCAGGTCCTTGTTCACCCAGATGACCAAGACAAAACCGCTTTCACTACACCATGGGGTACTTTCATGTATGTAAAAATTCCTTTCGGTTTGATGAATGCTGGAGCCACTTTCCAGAGAGCGATGGACATCGCCTTTGTGGAAGAATTAGGTAAATTTATTGTCATCTATTTGGACGATGTAACTGTGTTTTCCCAATATGATGATGATCACCTGTGACATATCAGACGAGTCTTTGAGAAATGCAGGAGATTTGGGATTTCTTTAAATCCTAAGAAGAGCCTTTTCAGACTAGAGGAAGGAAAACTGCTAGGGCACATAATATCTAAGGATGGAATCAAAATAGACCCCAGAAGAATCGAAGCCATACAAAAATTAGAACACCCAAGAAACATCAAAGAATTACAGTCTTTTATCGGAAAAATAAACTTTCTACGAAGATTCATACCCAATCTGGCTGAGCTCCTCAGAAACATTACAAATATGTTAAAAAAGGATGTAAAAATAAAATGGGACACTAAATACAGGCAGTCTTTCGAACAAGTCAAGCGAGCACTCACAAAGGCCCCCATCTTGATCAGTCCTGACTTTACCAAATATTTCTATCTTTTTTCTTTCGCCTCTGAACATACCATTGCAGCAGTATTACTACAGAAAAACAATGAAGGGTATGAACAACCCATAGCCTTTTTCAGTAAATATTTAAGAGATGTTTCTTTGAATTATAAAATAATGGAGAAACAAGCTTTTGCCTTGGTAAAAGCCATAAAAGATTTTAGAGTATACATTCTCCATTCCCACACCATTGCATATGTTTCGAATGTGGTAGTAAAAGACATTTTAACCCAAGACAATCCATATGGAAGGAGAGGAAAATGGATTGCTGTCATTTTAGAATATGACATAGAGATTAAGCCTACGAAACTAATGAAAGGTCAAGGTCTAGAAAAATTAATGGTTGAATCAAATTTCCATGCTCTTGACATTAATTTCTTAGCTGCAGTAGATGAACAGAGAGCCGGCGACTACAAGCGTGAGAGAGGCATTTCTCAACTCTCCATGGTACACGGACCTAATATTTGTTTTGCATAATTTACAAGCTCCCCCTGGTTTGACTAAGACTAAAGCTAGGTTTTTGAAGTTGAAAGCATTAAAATTTTGCATTCTAGAAGGCAATCTATATTGGAAAGATCCTGGAGGTATTTTGTTAAATTTTTTATTGAAAGATGAAGCTGACAAAGTATTACAAGAGTTTCATGCAGGAGATTGTGGTGGTCATTTGAACTAGAAGGCTACATCCAACAAAATCCTCAGAGCTGGATTCTATTGGCCCACCCTATTCATTGATGTACATCATAAAGTGACTTCATGTCATCAATGTCAGTTGTTTGAAGGCAAAAGGAAACTCCTTCCTCTACCCCTGAAACTGATCTCAATTGAAGCCCCTTTCCAGCAATGGGGATTGGACTTCATTGGAGAAATACACCCCCCTTCTTCAAGCCAAAACAGGTGGATTCTTACTACCACAGATTATTTTACAAAATGGATTGAAGCAGTACCAAGCAGGTAAGCCACTGATTCTGTCATTATTAAATTTCTTGAAAATAATATCTTGTCTCACTTTGGATGTCCTAGAAAGATTATAACTGATAATGCAGCTTCTTTTCGATTGAAGAAACTCATAGATTTCTGCAACCAGTATCATATTGGTTTGGGACATTCCACAACTTACTACCCTCAGGGGAATGGGCGGGTCGAATCCTCAAACAAAACCCTAGTAAACATCATCAAGAAGACGTTGCAGGAAAACAAGAAGTCGTGGCATAACAAGTTGGTTTTCGCATTATGGGCTTAGTGGTTGACCACCAAAAGGTCAATCGACATGTCACCATATCAGCTGGTCTATGGCACAGAAGCAGTTTTTCCCACTTCCTTAGGAGTCCTTGTCATGAAATTGCTTCAAGACATACAAACCAGGCCAAACGACTCACAAAGAAGGATCAATCAGATGATCCATTTGCAGCAGTCTAGGGAAGAGGTATTCAACAAGACCCAGGTAGTCCAAGAAAGCATCAAGAAGATTTTTGACAAAAGAAGAAAGGAAGATGATTTTGAGCTAGGAGATTTGGTGCTAAGATGGGACGCCCGAAATGAAGACAAGGGAAAGCATGGAAAATTCGATAGTCTATGGAAGGGACCATACATGATTCAAGCATTAAGAGGAAATAACAATTTCTTGCTAAACAATGCTGATGGGATAGATCTGCCAGGAGGACCTGTAAATGGCAGAATGCTGAAGCATTATTTACCGCCTCAGTAGAGACTCGAGGTTACACTCTCCATTGTACATACCATCTTTATTTTTCACCTGCATTTTCTGAGTGAATAACTTTAGTCAGTTGGTTGAAGCCCGAAGAGAAGACCCTAAGCTGTTGACCACTATTTTTCCATTTTTCGAGAATAAAACCAATCAATCAACGAAGGCGACTAGGGAAAAATTTTCAGAACATCAGGAACCAGGATTCTTGGCACTTCACAAGGAAAGTACCATCCCTAGGTGGAGCCGTTGTTATCACCCTATAAGTTATAGGATCAACTGGTGACTGGAATATTATCTCTCTCTAGTGTTTTTGTTGACAAATGATTTTTCATTCTGCAAATAATTTGAAAAAAAAATAAAAAATAAGGGCATAAAAAAATTTCAATAAAGCCCCATGCAATAATAGTAACTTGGTCCATACCTTTCAAGCATGGCCAAGTTGTTTTTTAAATTGATGTTGATAGGGTTAG
>CBVK0100848742.1:0-17614 GCA_900067695.1 Picea abies | reverse complement strand
CCTCTGGCGGGCCCCTATCTATACATGGAATGAATCTACTGGTCCTGAGTCACACTACCTCCTACTGTCTGACATACATTCGTCACCTCTTGACGTCATCATCCACCTTTCCAAAAGAGTCACATCCCATAATTTATGTCAGTCCTTCCCCCCCATTCACTCATGGCAAGTCCCCTCACCATGATTTTTTCCCCAATCAGTAACCGCAACTTAACTCATCTATATTCCTCAATCACCGTCACCTGCCATCTCACACTCTAAGTGATCCATTGGCCATTTATTATTGGATAACCTACCCGTTAACCAGCTGACCTGTCCCTCACGCCCAACTGACACCCGTTTACTCAAGACTACCCTCACTCTTCTTTCTTTCACCATTTACCCACTCATCACACTAGAGAATTTTACACCATTTTTCTCCATTTCAGTTAGTCGCCCCCATCTACAGTCGTCCCCGCTAATGTTGTTTTTTGCAAGTACTATTACAGTAATGGCGCCAAAGTCAAAACAAGCAGAAGGAGAGGAGAATCCGTTTCTCCCGCCTCCTGTCAACCTCGACAGGATTCCACTAGCCGACAAAGATCACTTAATCACAAATACAAAGTGAGATTTTGATTTCACAGACCTTCAATCATGGCTCAAAGAATTTTTCCTGGACCAGAGTGATGAAATTGGTCTCTGGGAGTCCAACCTACCCCTGTATCTCTTTCCTCAGATTCACCCTTTTCCAGAGTTTGCCCTCAAGTGCCAAGCCCACTACATTCCCAAGCAAATAACCATCGTTTGCTCATCTAGAGAAGTTCTTTTCCTCATCACGCCTGAAACCATCGACCAAATGATGCAAATATCCCGAGCTAACTCCGCATCACCTTTTAACATTGAAATTCTCACAGAATTATACCAAAAGATGACTTTCCCTCAAAGAGCTCAAATATTTGAGCTTTTCCTCCCACCATCCGCTCAACTCCCCGCCACAAATCCCCCTTATCCTTCTTCCATGTTTTCGACCAAAGGAAACTATATTATCTTGTCCCTATGCACCTTGTTGGGTTATTATTCAGATCAGTGGGTAGATGAACCCATTCTGGGATTTTTGTCCATTTTCTCCACCGATGAGAATCCCACTACCCAGTTCGACTTCAACACGTTCCTGGTGAACAATATTGACGAAAAGTTTGTCAATTTCATCACGGAAGGCATGTTCTGGTATTCTTCAATACTGGTGTACTTGTTCGTTTTCTTCCAAGCGGACAAATTTGATTTTTACATGTAGAATATGGACGTAGATGACATACCCCAGGCAGTAACTGCATGGACCTCCTTGCTCAAGCATAACTCCACAGAATCCAGTTTCAAGCAGTTCATCGAGTAATTTTATCAGCCAGTGGTAAGTATGCTTAGTGGCAGGCTCGAACCTAGGATTAATGATGAGTTTCAAAGGATCCTACATCTCTCGGATCACACCAAGACTGGTGATTGGTATTTATACCAAAATCACACTGAGATCAGAGTATATGGGTGCAAGTTGGCCCCATATAATCTTCCTAAATACCTACCTGTCATATTTTTTTTCTCTGGAGTACATAAGGCAGATGATAAACTCCGATGATATTCACTTTGTGTCTCTAAAGAAAAAGCAACAGCTCAGAATCAAAGGGCAGATTGGCTCTTTCATCTGCAACAATCGAGACACTGGAGAGGAAGCAAACAAGTTGCTGAAGGAAATGAAGTTCTTCATGAGTTTCACATGGCACTACGATCCATGAGGGATTATCTCTGAGATGAGGGTGAAAAGTAAGAATATCCCGTATGTCCACGAATCTAGGCCCGAAGTCGAGAAATTCGCAAACTAGATAGAATGGGAACCAAACACTTTGGTCGAAGAAGAACAATAGGATTCCCCGGCCACTGTATCACAAACAACCACACCACAGGTTCTGAAAGAGAAAAGGCCTAGGCAAGATTTGTCACCGCCTGTCACTGAAGTATCATCAGAAGAATTCCAACTGCATACCAAGAGGCCTAAAACTAGTTCAGCTCACGACCTGACTGGGGAAAAGGAATTTCCATCTACTATAGGGACCAAGGTTGATAGGTCACCCCTCAGTGCAAGCCTCCAGCATATCATAACCTCAGTGTTGCCGAAGAAATCTACAGATACTCCATCAACCACCCAACCAGGCAATATAGGACCGAAGCTAAGCATCTTTGAGAAATACGATCTAATCAAGAAAAAGAATCAGACTCTGACAAGCAACACTTGTGCCCAGTTCTAGAAGTAGACATCAACTACATAACATAGGCTGCTATCAGCAATTGACACTGAGAAGGGAAGAATGCATATGGCATTCCTCCAAGCACAAGTTCCAGATCCAAAGGTAATCACTGATTACAAAAGGGACACTTTTGAATTCCAGACTAAGGATGTGCATCCAGCAGATCAGATGGATCTGCACAAGCAAACAGGAGAAATGGTTTTCTATACACTGGCACATGCTTCCACTACTGCGTCCAAATTGCAAGTGTCCTTGAACAACGTCCAAACACAGTTGAAGTTGGAGAAGATATCGTCCTTTGCGAAGGACAATAGGATCAAGACTTTGGAGGAATTGGTCCTTAAGATCGGGTATGATCCCTCGAACATGAAAGAAGCCGAGGAGATGATTAAAAATAAAAATGCCGACATAGCCTCCTTAAGGAAACCATTGAAACTCCCACCAACAGAGGATTCGCAGGCGAAGGAAATAACATAGATGAAAGGAGAAAAATATGAAATGCTTAAACTAATCATGGAGCAAAATGCACAACTAAAGGAAATGGAAGCTAAGATGGAGAAGCTAGTAAAAGAGAAAGAACATCTGAAGCCAATGGAATTCATTCCATTGAGTGCAGTTCCACTTTCAGGAGTGAGTACAACATCAGTAAATGAAGTCCCATCAATGAATCCACTGACATCTCTAGAAAAGACAGCCGAATTGGCCAAATCTATGGAAAAGATGAACCTGCAGGAAACNNAGAGATTAGCAGGCTCAAAAAGGAGATTGAGAACCTTCAGGAACTCAAATCTTCCTATCAGATCAGCCTCTCTAAGGAAAAGCAGGTGTCAGACCAGCTCAAACAAGAGTTACAATAGCTCCAGAAGCAAACAGTGGCAGGTAAAACTCTGGCCGAAGTTAAAGAAAGTGTCTGGACAGACATCACCAAGTCTATGAATGAGATATGGCCAATGATACAGATCATGTTTTAGCAAAATGAATTGGTGCAAAGAAGCAAACATGCCATTGAGAAGATCATATTGGAATTGGGAGAGATGCCCACACAGGCTAATGAAATCATCAAGTTCCTAAATTCTAAGACCAGGGAGGAGCTGGAAGAGATGAAAATTGAAGATAGAACATAGACCATCCTTGAGGTCAAGAGAGTTTTGACCAAGATAGGATTGATGCTTCAACTGGAAGAAAAGGTTCAGGTCATGGACATAGGGGTAGAAAGGTTTTTTAGTAAGATTGAGGCTCTACAGAAGAAAGGTCTTCCTGGTCTAAAGGTAATTAATGAAAAATTGATGACACTCCCAGACTACAAAAAGAGACTGACCGATGTGGCTAAGGACAGTTCAAAGTTTTCAGGAATTCAAGGCAGCATCACTAGCAAGGCATTTCTAGATGCACATCAGTGCGACATCAGTATTCAACATGAGATTCAATACATCTTCATCACCAAACCTACCTTCACCAAGTACACAGAAATGGATGAATTTTATCGAAGGCTACTCAAAGTCAACATTCCCAGTCATATTCGATGGGAAGAACTCTGTGATCTGATCAAGTAGTAGATGAGTTGTCCCAGCCCAGTCATTTGTCTAGTTATATGAGGTCGTGCAGAGGCCTCACCAACGGTCCACCCATAAAATAGCATGCAGTTGCGACACATCATCAAGCAGTTCCTAGATTTCTGTAATTTGTTAAGTTTGTTAGGCTAAAAATAGATTTACCACGTCCTCATCTTTGATGACAGGATTGTTTGTAATTTTGGGTTATAAATACTTCATCTTTCGAAGTATTGAGGGTTGTTGATCTTCATGCCCTGCAAGCTATCAGACTGTAATATTTTTGAAGAGATCTCCCATTAATAAAAAGAGGCATTTTACAGGATTCTTGCGTGTATTCACTGGTGATGTTTTTCTCTCTAAGTTAAATGTTACTGTCACTTTGTTATCACACTGTTTTCTAAATCTAATCTTTGGAATTAACGAACGTTGCAGGATTTATCTCGTATACCTTGTTTCTGACTTCAAATATTTTAGTGTTTTATCTTCTCATTTTACAGTAAAGGAGTTCTTAACTGTTTCTTTGTTGTAATTGTATTTCTCATCTTTTCTGCTATTCCTCATTTATGCTACTAAAGAATCCAGTGATTATATTATCTCGCCCTGTGAAAGGTTTCCTTTTTTTTCTGGTTTGGATTTCATTTTTACGACATAAACCCCATAGCCCAATGGATGTGTAAACTATCTCAGCCAACTCAACAAACACTACGACAACAAAACCCACTTATTTATTTACCTAGCTTAATATTTTAAAAAATTTGAAACATATCTAAATCATATAGAGAGATCCCTCTCTGAAGTTGGAAGAGCTAGATCCTAGCTTCAAAAGCAGTTGGATAAATTTACCTCTTGTAGATTTCTTCTTTCTAAGAAACTCTAGGAAATATACAGAGCGCTAACAGGTAGATGACATGTTGTTTTACTGCATTGACATAGACAGGTGCTATTGACTCCGTTTTACTAAGTGTGCTATTGGCATCGATGGAACCCCTTGGACTCCGGATCGAGTCAGGGAGTGTGCTATTGGGGTTTGATTTTTTTATTGTGATATTAGTACATCTGATTAGATGACATGATGTGGATATGTTCTGACATGATTTGCTGATGATGCAAGATGATGATAGCTTGCCAACCAGACTCACATATGGAGTAAAGGGGTCACACACCACTACCAAAGAGGTTGAGGAAGAGGTGTGGATAGCGGCCCTGCCATAGCCTACTAGCACTCCCGCCATGGCTCGAACTGTAGGTTAATGATTACCTATTTCGAGGGGACCCACGATGTCATGAGGGAAGACTGCGACAGTCGCTCACAATGATTCTAAGGGGTGTGCAATAAGGCGGGGACCTTATTCCTTAGAAGCCCTTAGTCTCCCACAAGTTAACCTGACAGAGTGTTGACTCTAGGGGTTATTGATGTCTACCAATCAGTCAAGAGGTGAGTGGCACCCTTGGAGCATGTAGTGCATCCTGAAGGGCACATCATGCAAGGAAACAAAAGATGCGAGTGGCACCCTTGGAGCACGTAATGCATCTTGAAGGGCACGTTGCATTAATAATGATAAAGGAATGAACCTAGATGGCCCTAAGAAAATTAACGTGCTAAGAAATTAAAAAAAAACAACTTCCCTAATTAAATGTCGCCCAGTGTAGAATCTAAATTCTAAGTGTAAAAATTTTGCTAGGGGTAAAAATTTGTCTACCCTTAAGAATATAACTTTATAAAAAAATATATATAGAATAATAAAATGTTAAAATAAAAACCATTTAAGTAACGATTTTGGTTTTCATAATTTTTTGGGTAAAATGAAGAGAGTAAGAAATTAAATAAAATCAGTGGATAAAATGTAAATAAGAAATTAATTATTTTAACTTTTGATAGTTTAAAAAGATACTAAATTAATAATAAAAGGGAAAAAGAGGTTAAATTGCACAACTGTCGTTTTTAAAAAGAAGGGGAAGGAGGAAATTTAAAATTTAGGAAGCTAAGGAAAGGAGGTAACATAAAGGGAAAGATGGGGAACTTAAGGTAAAAATGGGAGGTCAATTTAGTAAAGAATCTGCATTTAAGAACCTTCTAAATTGAACTAAATTAGCAACTTCATTATAGGGAAAGTCTTTAAAACTTGTAAGGGAATCTAGGGACACCTAGGAGTAAATTTAGGAGTAACTCTAGGCGGGTGAGGGAAATGAGACAATTAATAAATTAAAGGAGATAATTATTGGAGGAATGTGGGGGATGGGTGACACTTGTACGAAGGAGAAATTTTTAGAAATTGTTATTAAAACTTAAATTAAATGAGATTTGGAAAAAGAATGGAAGTTCAAAAACTCTATAAAAGAGAGGGAGGAGAAAGAAGAAGGGGATCAACTATTAGCATAACATTACGCTGCCGGATTAGTGACTTGACTGATTTACCTGTGGGAGTTGGGATTTCCCAGCTCGGAGAGGAGTGGTAGCTTGGCCTTGCGAGGCGATCTGGGAGATAGATGTACCATATGGATAGTGTGTGGCCCCTTTGTGGCTCAGGGGGCTAAGGGGGAAGCAAAGTGCCCCTAGTGTTGAATGGGAGGTACCAGTGAGGTCTCGATGGTCGGCAAGCGGGAGCGGTAGGGAGAGCGTGGATGTCAATCGAAGTGGGAGATCAGGCAAAGGTACGCTCCTTGATTGGTAGAGTAGAATGCATTAGGATTTATGATTTATATCTTCATGTGTATTGTTTAATCTGGATGGAATAATATTTAACTTCGATCGGTGTTGTATCTCGTTGGATTGAATGGTTTTTCTTTATTTACTCACTCCAGTGAAATTTTGTGTATTTATCATTTCTGTAAAAATTTTACTGTGTAAATTTGAGTAAACTCTAGCCTTGTATTTATCATTTCATCTCCATCCCCGGAACGACGAAGCTCACTGTGTAAAGTCACGCTGAAAAAAAAAAAAAAACTTGTTTCTGGCACACCCTTTTTGTAAATCTGTTACCCAAGAAAACTCTTTCCTGGCATTTTTCGTTTGTAATTAGTTACTGTGAAATTGTTTTCGGAGTTTGAAATTTATGTGTATTTATCAGTGTGTCTCCATCCCCAATTTCCAACTCTGCCCCTTTGTTTTCTTTTGTCAATTTCATGCTTTGGTCAACAAATAAGGATATTGTGGAGATCCCGCGCTAGTGTTAGAGTGCCACAGATCTAATTGTTGTGACTATTCCATTAATCCATATCATATTTTTGGGATAGTTTCACAAAATCATAAAGGAGTCTACCACATAGATGACTGCTATGTGATATCATGAGATCGTGGAGCATGTATCAATTTTTTTTTACGACAATGCGTTCACTTAATGGACCCAGTGGTTATGCAAAGTTTTACTGCTACCATTCTGGAGAACTAAAGAAGAGATCATGCTTGTGGTCAAATCTCGTGGCTCTGAATTGCAGTCCAGTCCTCAAACCCAAGACTGCGATTTTGTCTACAGCTTAGGAAGTGGTTTGGTCCATTGTTGTTGATTGTTTCAAGGGGATAGATGGCCCTGATATACCCATTGTTTGAAGTTTCAGATAGTTTTTTGAAGTTTTATTGGAACTGTGGCATGAGCGCGAGATCTAGACTGCCTGAGTGTGTTGGTTAAGAAAATAATTACCTCGGGGCATTATAGAAGGGTTAATCGCAGCGCTTTAACTTGTTGGGTGTTTAACCTCTGTAAGTTGATTGTTAACACTCAGCGATTCATTTCATGTGACCAACAGACCTGTACCTTCAATCCCAGAGTCACTGTGCCTTAAATCTACACTGTCGTTTTCTTTTATCTTACACTGGATTGACAGTAAAAGTTTTTCTTAAATGCGTGAGATTTACTAGGTAGCCGTCTCCTTTTACACATTGATAATGCTGGTCTTACCCATAGCCTCACACACCAGTTACACGCAATGATAATGATGGTTGCATATGTTGGGTAGCGACAATGCTAGTCGCTTGTTAAATGTTGGACGCGATAATGCTGGATGCATTGTACATGGGTTTTATCTCCGTATGAGATCCCTCCTCGTGGCTTGTGCTAGGTGTTTATGCTTAAACTCCTCTCTTGGTTCCTCGGGTGCTTGATATATTCCTTTAAAGGGCATGTTGCCAATGTTGAACACTCCGACCTCTAGACTCGAGCTCGGGTAGATTGTTGGGCCCAAACTTTTGGTAGCGACATATCTAGAGGCAACATATTAATTTAATGGTGGTTTCTTTTAACTAATTTAATGACAGGAAACCTATTAATTTAACGGCCCATAACATTTTGTGCTTTAAACTAATGCCTTGGGGAGTTTCCTATGGTATTTACCTTCTTGGATCTTGTAGGCGTATGTCCTTTTTATTTTCTTTTGGTTTCTGTTAGGGTATCTGCAATTTTCTGATGCGTTGACTGTAGGCTGTTATTAACAGGCATATATGTTTTTCTTAAATTTTATCATGCCGACAGGGTTTCTGTGCTTTCCTTCTATTTTGATCACTCTTCTAGAACCTGTACTCCTTACTCTAGTTATGTGTTAGGTAACCCAATGACATTCGAGAGCCCTACTTTGTTGCTTACTTAAATCAAGTTTATAGTGTTAATAAGCATGATTTAGAATATAAAGGATTATTCAGTAGAATATTGTTTTTAGGTATATATGGCTTATTGATAAACACATATGGTTGTTATAATAGGTAAATGTAATGTTACTGTAATGTATCATGTTGTAAGATGTAAATGTAACGTGGTGGCAAAATAAAATAAGTGTAAATGCTATTGTTGATAACCCCTAAGATGTAATGTGATTGTCATTTTATTGCAAAGTTTTTATAATATAAAATGTAATGTTGATTCTGTTTTAGGGTAATGTTATTGCAATATAAATTAAATGTAATGTTAGTGTTAGATAACAAGAAATGTAATTTTATTGTTACTTTAATTGCAAGGTTATTGTAATATAAAATACAATGACATTGTTATTTTATTGTAATGTTATTGAAATTTTACTGTTATTGATGACATGTAAAATGTAAGGTCCTTGAACTAAGTACCATAAATTGTTATGATTTAGGAAATGGGGATTTTGCAATTAATTCAATTTACATCATTTTAAGGTTGGGTTGGGTAACTCGTCAATTAATGGGAATTTAATGGAGTAATTGGTCTGCAATTAATGCCAATTTATTCATAGATAATGCATTGTCTTAATAATGGTTGGTCATTGTCTGAGTCCTTCTGAGTTGCACCTTCCATAGAGGACGTGGTTGTTCATTTAATTATTGTTGTACTTGGTTGTAATCATTTAATTGCTTGGTCTACTTGTGTCGGGTGGGATGTAGACACCTCCATGTTCCTCAGAACAATCGCCAGCCCTGAGACCTTAAATGGTTAAAATCGATGGGAACCTGGGCTTGAGCATTGCTTATGTGTCTTGGAGGTCCTAACCATTGCAGGGTAGGAAGGGTGGGTAGTCAGTCTTATTTATTTGTCAATTGATTGTCGTTCATTGCTTGTAGATATTTGATGTGCGTCTTAGGTCGTCATGTTTTGTTTGTTGTTGTATGCATCTTGTTCATCTTCGGGTGGCGACGCAGATTCGAATGTGTTTATTACCCTTGTACACACACGCACACACAATAAAAATAAATAAAAAATTGTACTTGTTATAAGAGATTCGTCATCGTAACGAGGAGGTTCATTACAATTTCTGCCTTATTATCTTCTCCTCTTAAGGGGAATGTAAGAGAATCTGCATAACTTATTGGTATTTTGACATATCCTTGTGATGTATAGGTTGAGTTTTGGGTGTATCCCAAACCGGACTTGTTTTTTGGTGACCTCAGACTACTGAGAATTTCATCCAAGATATTTGAACTATTTTAAAATTTTGATCCCTTCTTTCCTTTCTCAAGTTCACCTTTTAGCAGCTTAATCTCAGTTTCTAACTTCTCACATACTTGTTTTCTATCATTGAGTTGTTTTAAAATGACTTCTTCAATTATTCTAGCTTCTATGTGTTGGGACTTCAAATCACAGATGATCTGTTCTGATTCTTTGATGGTTCATGATGCATATTTTCTCTTGATTGATGTGATTCTTCAAATTCTTGAAGTTGTGCCCTCAATAACCTATTTTGGTTTTTAGTTTTTCTTAGTTATTCAATTACACAAAGGACTTATTCTTCAAATTTCACTTCTTCTTCATCTTTCAAATGATTATTATCTTGAGTTTTTATTCCCCTGAATATAATATTTGTTTCCTCTTCTTCATTTTCTTTTGATGAGCTATTGTCTTCTTGGGCAAAAAAAACTTTCTTTTTGTTGAAGAACTTCTTTTTATTATCAGAGGAATCTTTGTTTTCTATTAACTCATCATTGGTTTTTTTCTCCTACCCCATCTTTGTTTTAGATGCTTTCAAGGTTGTTTCTCTTTTTGATGGTTTATCATTCCCTGTTCTCATTTCATATGCTATAAAAATTCCATGAAGTTGATCAACTGTGAGTGTGTAAAGTTCAGCCCTATATTCAATTGTAGAAATCATGGCATCATATCTCATAGGTAATGACCTTAGTATCTTTTGCACAATAGGTTTATCTGTAAGTTCTTTTCCTACTTCTTTGATTCAATTAACCACTTCATGTACCCTATGAAAGTATTGAACAATATTCTCTTCTTCTTTCATTTTCAGATTTTCAAACTGAGTTCTATAGGTCTATAGTTTGTCTTGCTTGACTTTTTTATATCCTTTATATACATACTCCAATTTGTCCTGTATTTCTTTGTATGAATTACAATGCATAACCTTCACACATATAGAAATTTTCAACTCTTCTAGAATTTCATTAATTTCTCTTCAGTTGTCATTGCAGATTCTCTTTTCTGCAACATTTGTGGGTGGAGTAGCTAGTGAGGTTTAACCATCTACAATAGATTTCCAGATATCAAAACCAAGAGCCAACATGAAGATTTTCATTTTTATTTTCCATAGAGCATAGCCACCTCCATTGAAAAATGGTGCTTTTTTGTTAGAAATTCCCTCGTGTTGATCCTCTTCAGGATATACCTTCCAATTGTTAGACTTTTCTAAAGGCACATGTTTTGATACCAATTGTTGGAAATACTGAGAGGGGGGGTGAATCAATATTCCTCTTTATAAACAATTAGAATTTACTTTGATATTTTATTATTTACCACAACAGAGCAACAATGGAATTGTATTTAAAATCAATTATAAATATATAATTAACATAAATTACAAGGTTTTATAAAGAAATAGTGAAGGACACCAATCCTTTTTAGAGCATCAACTCTAGGAAAGACAAATCCCCTTCTTCAGGGCACCAACCCTAGGAAGCCACAACTCCCTTAATTTTAGGGCACCAACCCTAGGAAACACCAACTCCCTTCTCTTTAGGGAACCAACCCTAGGACACACTAATTGCCTTGTCTTTAGGGAACCAACCTGAGGAAGCACCAAATACCTTAAATTAAACTTACTTAGTAAACAATATGAATCCTTTCGTGCTCCTCCCTTCCACCCTCTCTTGATAAGAATCATCAGTTCTTCTTCTTGGACTCTGCTTCTATTTTGATCTTTTGATCTAGACTACAGAGACACTTTCTTCTCACCATTCTTCCTCATTTATATAATCTTCCAACTAGTGTGAGCTATGAATTATTGTGTCCATTTTTTTGGACCATCACACCTCTTCATTTTAATTTAACAATAATCTATATTATTTTTTCAAACATTATCGTGAAGGATTTTAATTTAGTGAGAGTTCTTTTCATAAATCGATCATAGATATGGATCGACTTCTCTTAAATCGATCACATGCCTATTTATTTAATTCTCAATTTTTATTGATCAGATCTAAGATTTTTTATTACCATTTTAATCCATTGCAAGTGTTGTATTACTTAAGATAAATCAGGACAAAGTCTAGATCCTATCTGGTTCAACATCCCTTCTTGACAGGGATAAAATTGTTACTCTGTGTAAAATTTCACACAAAAAACTCTTTGGGACCTCTATTTCATACGACCACAGGTGACGACTAGCCGCTAGGCCAAACGAGTGCTTGATCACTTATCAATATCAAGAGTCGCATTTTAATTTCATGATGAGATGGACGATTCTCGTTTACTCTAGGATTTCATTGTTTTGAGACTCTGACCTTTGCAGTCTTCCAACTCTTCCATACCAAATTTCACCGAAGTACGTATTATATATTTATTCATAGATCAAACGATTATGTCTTAATATGTGGTTGAGTGGATGGTCCATGCAACCTCAACAAGATGTTTTGTTACTGGCCTTCTCATTGTGTGCTTTTAGGATCTCGACCGTGAATCTTCATTCTCAATGGATGGTCACATCAGAGCTTCAACTCTCTAAGAATTTGGGTTACTAGAACTCCGAGGTAGTTCAATCCCTCTAGAGTGTTTACCTATCGAATAAGTCATAAAGATTTGTTGACCACTTGTTGTGAGTTATTTAGTACACCTTACGCTATCCTTTCACTGCACTTGATCTAACGGTCAAGAATGCTCCCAGAGTAGATCAATGGTAAAAAGTACTTCATGATTCATGCTTACTCTATCTTTCCACTATACTTGATCTAACGATCATGATTCATCCTGGAGGATCTTAGATTTACGACCATCGTTAGTTCGTGACTTCACCCTTCGACGCTTTGGGTAGTTGTTGTTAGGAGGAACTATATATCCATAAAAGGCATACTCCTAGAGTGGCATGGCTTGCCGACGTCACTATTGATGTGGCACTATTTGAGTGGCTACCACATGCCACTTGTATTTGTGACTTATGCATACCTAAAACGCCAACTAGACATTGACACGTGTCATCATCTTATTGTGCCACATGTCCTTGCCGATGTGGTCTATGATGACGTGGGATCTTACTGTGTGTACCACATGTCTTACTTCATGACTTCCCAACTCCGTCCTTCGGGTTAAATTACATGTTCTAAACCCTTTTTCATTGAAGTGGTCAGCGTTGAAGTTGACCATCTCCTTGTGATCTGATGATTCTCATGTTTTACTCTAGATCAATGGTTGATGTGACTTCGGGGCTTCGGGGCTTCGGCCTTTGGGTTATCTTACCTGTTCTTGGCTTATTTTCGTTGGAGTGGCTAGTGTCAGAGTTGACTGCTACTACGCAAATATGATCTGACAACTATCATATTTCACTCTAGACCAACGTTTGTCATGACTTTGGAGCTTTAGCCTTCGGGTACACTTACCCGTTCTAGTCTCTTTTTCTATAGAGTGGTCATTGTCAGATGTTATAGCCAAAAAACCATCTTTTAGAAGATGTAAATGCCTTACACCATTACAACCTACGTACATATGCTTATTGCACCACTACAAATCGCGTACATACGCTTACTGAACCATTACAACCTACATATTCCTGCAAAAGTTGCAAAAAATAAAAAGTTGCAAGGAATTCATTGAAATTCAAGGGCTATTGGAGGTTTCCCAACCAATTCACTTGCTATAGCCCGTCACCCAACCGAATAAACATCCTTTTTTCATATAAAAGAAGGTGTTGTGGTCTCATTTCACATCTAAGCATAAGAACAATGAAACTTTTCACAATTTCACTTCCGCTCCTTGCCCAATCTTTTGCTACCTTTTGTAAGATACTGCCTCAAATTTCCCTCATCAACCCCTTCTTCCTCCATTCATTCCATTCCCTTCCTTGAGGTTATCAGAATATTGAGAGAAGAAGTCCATTCAAGGTGAACTTGGAGCATGGTAAAGAGGAGCCTGGACCAGGTTTGTGGAACGGTGGTTGACATAGATTGTTAGCCTTGGGAGGAGACATGTAGCCATTGGAACTACCCAGCTTGTGTAGATCATCACCAGACATGGGATCAAAGGTACAGTTACCTGATCTCTTCTCTTATTGATTTCCTTTTGTTTGTTTTGGTATGTTTGGGGTAGAATAGAGAATTGATTAACTTTTAGACGACCATTCACTCTGTCTACATCTTAAACCTTGGTGTAGTTAAAGGGGGGATTTTCCCACTTGCACCGGAGTTGACTAGTTTCATCCTTAGCGTGGTCTGAATAAATCAATGGTTGAAAGGATTTTTGTGCTCTTCCTCTAATCCAACGGTTGATGAAATTTCATGACTTCGGGACTTTGTGGCTTCATAGGTCCAGGTAATTGTTGCTCCAATTTTCACCGGAGTTAGTCAACGTTGAAGTGGTGAAATTGGAAGTTCTTATGTTATCCTTCCACTTGGATTCATCCAATGACTGTGATCAGTTCTAGATCAATGGTCTAGATTTATTTCATCCTTTAGGTCTTTGTGTTTATTCTCTTTTTCCCACTTCTCAATTCTCCCGGAGTGAGATTTCCCGAAGAATAATCCTCGAGTAACTTGACTTCATCTAGCGGTCCTTCTTTAACACGAAAATCTTAACACAATCTAACGATTGTTGGGAATTTAAATATTCAGGATCTTGGGCCTTTGGCCTTGCTTATCCTATCCTTCCACTTTACTCGATCCAACGGTCGGGATATTTCCCAAAGTATTCCATAGATTATACAATTCACGTTTCTTCATGAATTCGGGATTTGGGAATTATGGTTCAATTCGAACTACTTTTCACCGAAGTGGTCAGCATTGAAGTTGACCAGTTCTACTCAGCTTTACTCTAATGGATGATATCTTTCCCGATGTTATCTGACGATTTTCCTTTAATCAGGGACTTCATGCCTTGTCTCCAATGTCCCAAAACTTATGCTATACATCAACTTAAATTTGATCAATGTCTGTAATTGATCGCATGGTTGCGATTAATCCTGAAAAATATCTCAACGAACAATATCCTTCCTTGAATCTTTTGGAGTTTTCCTGTGGGGATTTTGATCCTGATAGCATTTTTGCAATGCACTCTCCCTTCTGAGCTTCGGTTAATGTCATTCCTTTTGAGCCTTAATCTCTGCATACTTGTTTGACATTCTCATTCTTTGCTAACTATTTGACAACAAATTTTCATATATTATTTCACATAAACTACGCATATTGTCATAATATTGACATCAATGACAATAACAAGCTACTGAGTCAAAAATAACATTCATTGGAGGACATGGAAATTTTAGTGTTGTGGGATTCAACTGGTAATGATCTACTAGAGATTTTATTTTCTATATGTTGCACTTTCAAATTTGCTTTTAGATTTTGAACATGGGGAATCATGAGATCCATTAATTGACCAACCTTGCCAAATTTGATACCAATTATTGTGATCTTTTTGATAACTAATATATTTTTATTCCTTTAAACTGGTTGAAATGATCACCAACTCTATTACTATTGTCTATCATAATGAATTTATGAGTCTTTGGATCAATTGCTTCGCTAGCAAGTTTTTTTCTCATTTTTTTATTCTATTGGTTCTTTATTTCATTGTATGTTCGACATGAGGTATAATTGATAGGTAGATTTGAACCCACTATGACTACCAATAACTTATTGGACTTTCAACCAAAAGCTTCATGGCCACAACGAAAAAATCAATAACATTACTTTCAATATTCATACAATTGTAGATGGATCCACACCTACATACAATTCTAGAATTATGCCTGGAGACAAAATACATTTCCTAAATAGCAATCTATCCACACACAAAGATAGATGATCAAATATTGATGAACATGCACATAAAATGCATTTGATGTTTAACTACTAGACAAATATTGTTGAGGAATAAAAAAATTAATTTTATTAATAAAAGAGATATATATGTTAATAACAAAATCTTTGAGGAATAAAAAAAAAACATTATTAATAAAAGAGACATATATGTTAGTAACAAAATACTTGAACCCTGAGGATCGCAAGAAATTTCTACTTTGATAGGGGAGCGTGTAAATTTAATCTTATATGCAAGGAAGAGTCATATTAACTCAAAGTCAGTGCATGGACTTATAAATGAAGAAACAAGAGAAAGTTATGTAGTGGCTAGTCGAGGTTATGTTGGGAAGTTGGTATTATCCACACAAAAAATGTAGTAAGTTGCTTATTAATGAACCGTGATATTAAATTAGTTGTTGTGTATTGAATGCTCAATCCTTTTACATCATAGAGCGAGTTTAAGTTGTATTGTCATGTTATAGAGAGTACATCCATCCCTCTCAATTTCGGTGCTTGGCAAGGACATGTCCCGTTGCTCTTAGCACCATGTCTCGTAGCGAGTAATGCCACACATATTTTCAGCATTAGTTTAGCTACACGTTACAAGTACATGATGTTCTTGCTTACTTGGTTAGATTTATAAAATTCATTGGTCAATGTGTCCATTGATTTTTTCAAAAAAGATAGTCTCATTGGCATGGAACTTCAAAATGGAGAATTCATTGCATCCCTTTTTCACTAGTCGATAACCATTGTAGCTAGTTCCTTTCGCTGTGTGAGAATAACTTACCAATTTTTTTGTTTGCAATGAAAGATAATTTTCAAATCACAAAAAAAACATGTCTTCATCTGCATTGTCTTTATTTTAAAGAATACAAAATAGTTTATATGTATAGTGAATTGTTAAATGTAAAGAATGAATTTAATTTTATGTTAAAATTGTTAAAATAATAATAATAATAATAAAATTCTTAATTTTTCTTTTGTAAAGTTCATATTTAATATGTATTTTTCTTCAATTTAGCAGTCAAGTAGGGCTTCCCTAAAACATGGACGCAAAGCCTCATTGTTCCCATTTTTAAAAATGGGGATAGAAACATTCCCTCTAATTATAGGACCATTATGATTAGCCGGATTTTAGCCAAGCTTTATGGAATTATTTTGGAAAAGAATATTAGCATTCGGCTAGAAAGTCACGATAAAAGAGCTAAAGGTCAGGCCAAGTTTAGGAGATATCATTCAATTGTGGACAATCTTGTTACCTTTAGGATCATTGCAGAGGAGTTCTGCAATACTAAAGCCAATCTTTTTTTTTGTTTTGTTGACTTTAGAAAAGCTTTTGACATGGTTCCTAGGAAAAACCTTTGGAATAGGTTGGAAGAGATAAAAGTGTCTCTCGAGTTGAGGGCTGCTACAATAAGGATGTATGAGAATGTTATTCGTAAGTTTAAAAACACTAAGGGCTAGTCAAAAGAGATTAACTACAATATCAAAGTCAAACAAGGTTGTCTCTTGTCCCCTACCCTTTTTGGCATATACATTGATAAGTTAGAAGAATGCTTGGAAAAAGCAGGTTGTGTCGGCCCTACTCTCACTGGTATAGTCATCAATCTTCTTCTTTATGTTGATGATATCGTTCTTATGGCAAGGAGTCCCCATGATCTTGAAAACCAACTAATAATCCTTAAGGATTTTTGCTCCAATATGGGTATGATTTTTCATACTGATAAGACTAAGGTCATGATTATTAAATCCAATAAGATCCCTTATGATACCTTTGTATATGACAACAACAACTTGGAGGAAGTGTCTTCATACAAATATCTTGGAATTGATATTCACCATAAGCTCAATTGGAATTATAGCACTGAGAAAATGATTATTCAGGGATGGAAAGTTTATTATGGGCTTGAAAACAATTGTAAATCAGATGATATTTGGAGTTGGGATAATAAGAAACTCCTCTTTGAGACTCTTGTTACACCTGTTATTATTTATGGATGTGAAGTCTGGGGCTGTAGTATCTCTCGTGAATACTGGAGAAAGATAGAGCAAATACAAAATAATTTTCTAACCTATAATCTAAAAATTAAAGGAAATATGCC